>ML253764.1:43073-58596 GCA_005239495.1 Nicotiana undulata | reverse complement strand
CCCCCCCCCCCCCCCCCCTTGTTTTGTTAAAAGTTTTTCGGAAACAACCTCTCTACCTTCACAAGGTAGGGGTACTGTCAGCGTACACACTACCCTCCCCAGACGCCACTCGTGAGATGTTGTTGTTGTTGTTGTACAATGTCTCGCGCGTGCTAAACACTGTTCTTTACGCAACTTCTAACGATCCTTACTATCGTTTTTTTTCCAGAGAAACACGTTGCTTTATCTTCGAATTCTTCTCGAGGCAATCAAGTTTTCAAGAATTGAAGACAATTAATCTTTTTTTGTACAGCTGAGAAAGGATGGCATCTGACTTCTGCAATTTTTGATAAATGGTTGTAAATAAGCAGCACTCTAATTTTTATCCTGCCTAAAATTAGTCTTTATAATTTCCTTTCTTGAAATGTAAATGGAAAACCTGTAATTATTTTCACTAAGAGCTATGTTAGAGTAGAGAAATGAGGCATCTTATTATATACACATATTTTTTAATTACTGTAAATAGTAAGTCTTAACATTCATCAAGTGTTTGAGACGTTGATACTTCTCGAGGACAAAAATTTTGAGGGTATTTTACTTATGAAAATATTTATTTTTGTAATAACTTTAAGGTAAATATGTATCTGGTTGCAGTTGGTGCATGTTTTTCTGTATTATTTGAGCTTTTCCATCTTATAAATTTTAACTGAATAATTTGAATAAAATTTCAATTTAGTCAATTAGATTGATACCAACTGCTTCCTTTCCATGATTTCTCCACTATCGTATTTTCTTTTCAAGAATGTCCTGACTATGCGTTTGTGAGCTGAGGGTCTATCGGAAATAGTATATCTAACTTCACACAGTAGGATAAGATTGCATACACACTACCCTCCTCAGACCCCACTTGTAAAATCACACTAGGTTGTTGTTGCTGTGATTATATGGGTTCAAGATTGACAAGTTGATGAAAATAATTGTTCGAAAAGAAGTGACACGACAACAATACATAAACTCGAACAAAATAATTGTTCGAACAGAAGTGACACGGCAACAATACATAAACTCGAACGGATCTAAAAGAAGATTATAGTACGAAAAATACTTTACCACACTCTATATTTATATCAAACTAATGAATACATAACATGTGTTTTAGATGTTAGCACTGTTACTATAGGTGGTTAGAGATATATGCATTTAGAAAATATATAGAAATCTGATACTTTTTATTTGTATTTGCATAATATTGGCAGAAGACAAGTTTAAACTAAGCAACATGGTTCGTGATGATTTATATAGTTGATCCCAATTTGTTTGTGACTAAGTATAGTTGTATATTTTAAACTTTTTATGAACGTGTAGCATCTATGAAATATTGGGATTTATGCTTATTTTCCTTTGGAAGGGAAGTTTAAATGCGACTAATAAATCACAATCAGGGAATACGATTTATAATTACAGTGAACGAATTCTACGTATAAATCGCAATCCTGAAATGTGATTTATAAATCGCAAACGGGACTGCAATGCGATATGCAGTTTCTTCTTTCTATTATTGATTTTGTGAAAGTAGTTGTAGGAGATCTAATTAAGTCTTTAAAAAATTGTAATCCATGTTATTGTTCTATTAAGAAATTTGAACTCCCAGAACTATTGGACCATTTGAAATTTCAACTAAAAGCCCATAATAACAACAGTAACAATAGGAATATTCACCTAGCTATACTATAATAAAAATCTGTTTACCGTTTTTACTTAAGTTCCTTATTAATTACATTGTATATCTATATTTACATGCTATATACAAAATCATAAAAAAGAAAAAAAATTAAGATCTCTTAAATTTAGCATTATCAGTTACATGACGCCCACATTTCCAACCCCCTCCCCTACGTTTATGATTCTATTCCTTTTCCAAAGGATTTCAAACACATTTCTCTCTTTCTTATTAATCATCCAAAATTTTCAATTGTTTTCCATTTTCAAACTTAATTTCTCTCTTTCTTACTAATCACCTAAAATCTCTCATTTTTATTGATGCAATAGAGATGAAATTCAGAATATTGGTCTAAAATCAAGTTATGGGTAAGTTTTGAATCTTGTTTTCTTTATTTAGTTTTTCTAAGTTTCAAGCTTTACTCTGAATTAACAATAAAATGTGCCAATTTCTCTGTATTTGTTTTCATGTTTTTTTTATCTATTTAAACAATGTATCTTTAATATTTTTCATCTTGCTTCGACCTTTGTTCGAATTAACAATGGGTAAGAAATTGTGAATCTTCGAGAAAATGTAGCGGAAACTCTATTGGTGATATACCAATAGGTAACACAGTAGTTCGAAGATCTCCTCGGAAACATACTGAAAAAATTGTGGCTGACACATCTAGTTTCGACTTAGGTGTATTTACACAAGAATAACACATCAAAATATCGAATTCTAGGCATGCAATACCTGTAGTTATTGATAGGTTAAAATATGAATTATATGATAATTGTATCTGAATTGTATCACTACTATACCAAAATTGTATTTGACTTGTAGAACTTGATACAATACTAATACAATTATAATAGATGTTATATTAATTTTTAGTTTAGAGTTGTAATTGAAACTTGAGGAAGATGAAGATCATAATTGTATCATAATTTTTAGAAATGTGTCGCAATTGTATTATAATTGTATTTGTATCATATTTGTTACAAGAATTTTATTTTATTATGTATGATAATTGTATACTCATTGTATATTGTTACGGGTAGTTGTGTTGTATCAAGGATTCGTTTGGGTATTAATGTAGCATATACAAATTAGATACAATTGTGACATAAGTATGATACAATAATCTTTTAGACATTAATGTATCAGAAATAATTCAAATACAATTATGACACAATTATCATACAATTATCATACAATTCCTTCAATTTCAATGTGAAATATCACCTAAAACCAACTCTATACTTAACTAATCTCCCCCAAAATTAAGATACCAACTCCAAAGGATATTTTCAATCATTTGCAAGAATACTCAATCCAAACAAATCAATAAATATGAAAATCTGAATATCAAATTCAATGGAAAGGGAGAAGATGGATATTCTGGGCGTAGATTAAGAAATTTTGATGTAAAAAAGGAAGGAGAGAGAAGATGAGAGGAGAAAAAAGGAAAGAATGTAATTGAATACTTTAATTGAATGCACTAATGATGGAGCGTGAGCCTTTTAAAGGAGAATGTATACAATTTGTAAGAAAAATCAAGATACTTATTAAAAATTACAAAACATAAAGAAATGGGTAAATATATTTTTATTATAGTATAACTAAGTAAAGGAAATTCAGTTACCCTATTTGTTTGGTTACACCGAATTTGTTATTATTGTTATTTAGGGTCCTTTTGGTTGTCTGCGAGAATGAGAAAGAAAATCTTTAACAAATAGTACAACAAATGTTTTGGTTCTATGTAATATATTTCCGTAACTAAATGTAATTTTTTTCTTGTATGATAGTATAAAAATATGCATGACTAATTTTTTTTTATCTGCAAAACTAAGGCATTATTTGATTTTTGATGTTGAACTCTACATGATTAGTACCGGTCATAACATATGCAAGATTCGTACAGCATCGTAGACAAAAATTCATATTTTTATGAAAGCCTTTTTTCCTTACTAATAAAATACGGTTATACAATAAAGATCGTAAAGTAACTAAACCAAATATAAGTATAGAAGGAAACTGGTATATTATTCAACTTCAAACTGATGTACATAATGAACTGAAAACTCCTCTATTTATAAAAAAAAAAGGAAGCAGCGGTGATGCTTTCCAGGAAGCAGTTGCAATGCTTTATAGGAAGCAGTTGCAAGGTTGAGCTACTCGTAACCTGCTTGTTTAATAAGAAGTTGCTGCAAATCATTTCATTGAGTTGCTTGCAATATGCCCGCATCAGCTGCTTATAGATAAACTTCAATAGGGTACTAAACGGATTATCTATAGCGGAATAATAAATGGACATCTACAATATACTTTTTTCATATCACTCCCCTTTGGATGTTCATTAAAAGATAATGTGACTCATTAAAATCTTACTAGGAAAAAAGATTACACATATTTAGTAATGCGCATCGCTAGCTGCCTCATTAAAAACCTTTCAAGAAAACCCCTGTGGGGAAAATCTTAGTAAGGGAAAAGAGTACAATGCAAATTTTACTCCCCGTGATGAAAATCTTGTTTTAAATATGTAAGACCCTGTATTTCAATCTTGTATACTATCTTCTCAAAAGTTGAAGTTGTTAAAGATTTAGGGAATAAATATGTTGGATTGTCACTTGAACGGATTTGCTACACATCGATATTATCATTCTTCTGGAGATTATGTGTGAAGAATAACTTTGGTAAAATGTATTTCGTTCTATCTCCTTTTATGAATCCTCCCTTTAATTGGACTATGCATGCAACATTGTCTTCGTATAAAATTGTAGATCTTTTATCACATTCCAACCTACATTTTTCTGGAATAAAATGAATCACTGATCTCAATCATATGCATTCCCTACTTGTTTCATGAATAGCTAATATTTCAGCATACTTTGAAGAAGTAGCAACAATAGATTGCTTTGTTGAGCGCCATGATATGACAGTACCTCCACATGTAAACACGTATCCGATTTGAGATCGGGCTTTATGGGGATCGCATAAATAACGTACATCTGCATAACCAATAAGATCTGCACTACCTTTGTTAGCATGAAACAAACATTTATCAAGAGTTCCCTTTAAATATCGCAATATATGCTTAATCTCATTCCTATGTCTCCGTATAGGAGAAAAGCTATATCTTGCTAGTAAATTAACAGAAATTGCTATGTCAGGACTTGTAGTATTAGCAAGATCATTAAGTGCACCAATTGCACGGAGATAGGTGATAACTAGGGATTTTAGCCTACTATTTGCTCTCTTTTACATAGGTTTTCGGTCAAAAATACGTTAAGGTATTCGCGAAAACTAACTTAAGGTGCTTACTTGCAGGTTTTGGTTAAAAAGAGGCAAAAAAGCCAAAATGAACTCATAAATGAGTCAAACTTGCACAAGCCCAAAGAATGGAACTATAGCGTTGTCAGCGCTATTATTACGCGGTCGCATGAGATCCTCCGCTGAGGCGGTTACAGAAGTGTTGCCGCAAAAATGAAGTTTAGGGAGATGGAATTGGGCTCAAAGTAGACCGTTGACCGCATTACTAAAGCGCGGCCGCGAAACCATTGGCGCGACCGCGAGCGAAATAGCGATGAGACCGGAAGTTTACGAATCAGAGACCTGGCAATCTTGAGTCAAGCAAAGAACGCGGTACGCATCATTATTGCGCGGTCGCGAAGCCACTTGACGATGAGGCAGTTGATATTCTATTGGAGCGAGATTAGGGGTTCAGAGAGTTGCTAGTGAAGTTAAAATTGCAGAACGCGGTCCGCGATCATTTTACGCGATCGCAATTGAAGCCAACGCACATGCGACTGTATTTACGTGGTCCACGAAACAAACTCCAGCCCAGATCCAAGTGAGAAAAAAAATGCGGACCGCGCTCCTTATTTCGCGGCCGCGGATTACTAAACGCGGACGCACCCAGTTTTACGCTGATAGCGGGACCTTCGTAGGGGCATTTTTGTCCAGTAATTTTAGATGTGTATAAATATATCTTTTTCACATTTTTAGGTTATCTTTTGTATTAAGGAGCTCGTGAACAGCAACACTTTAACACTTTGAGTAATTTTAGACTAGCTTTAGCTTATAACTTTAGATTTTGTTCTTGTAATTAACTTTTGTGGCTTATATTTCATCTCCATCTTTGATTTCTACCTTAATTATGAGTAGCTAGACCCATTAGCTAGGGTTGTGACCCAATCCTAGTGTGGGTATTTAATGGGTCTTTAATTTTAGGGCTTATTTATTTATGGGTTAGTGATATTTAGCTTGTTTCATGCTTTATCTGTTGAATTGATGGTTGCAAACACTGATTCGTGCCTTTTTGACTAGGGCTCTTCTTGAGAAAAAGGGCCCAAGTCTAGGTAAAATAGACTAACAAAGAATTGGGGTGAATTCAAGAGATTGATAGACTCAATTAAAGGGTTAAACCTAGAGATAGTAATACCCGACTTGAGCCAATTTCACTTGCACTATTTGAACACCCAAGTAGGCTTGAGAAAGCCGATTCGGGCAAAGTCACTCAAATTACCGAGAGGTATAGAGTGAGTAATTGAGTGTGAGATTATATCACACCCCAGATATAACAAGCTTGTCCTAAATTCTAGATCCCATTAGATACTCGCCTAGGTGTAAGTCACGTCCCTAGTGCTTTTTATCAATTGAGAAAACTCATACAAAAACATTATACTTAGATTATTTTCAGCAATTAATAGCACTACAATTAGAATAGAATCAAACCCGCTTATGGTTAGAAGTGAAACTAAAGACAACATACATAGCTAGATTAGATAGGAACCCAACTCCCTGTTGATATCGATCCCGACCTTTCGGGTAAAAGCTACATCGACCACTCCTCGCCATTATATAGTGGTGCAGGGTTGGAGCTGATCACTTTTTGGCGTTGTTGTCGGAGTTAAACGGTTTTGGATATCTATCTGACTAGTTGTGTGTATTATTTTTCTTTCCTTCTATTTTACTAACTTGTTTGTGTTAATTACGTTAGGAACAAATGGTTGATCCTCTTGGAAATGTTCTCCCGGGGGAAAAGATAGAAGATAATGGTGATGATGTGGCTCATTTGGTGCCTTAAGCTCAAAGGAGAGGCCGCCAGGCCAATGAAAATATTCCAGAACCTCTCCCACTTCCTCCGGCAGTAGCCCCTCGGGTGCTTCCAAATGAAGGTTATGTTAGTGCGATTGTCCCACCCCGAATCCGGGCGGGCAATTTCCTGATTACAAATGTGATGTTGACCTTATTGGAGCAGCGAGGGTACATCACAGGTGCTCCCATCAGAATGCATATAAACATCTAAAGGGATTCGTGGATACCTGTTGGGGAAGCAAACAGACAAACGTGTCGGAGGATTCATTGAGACTGAGATTATTCCCTTTTTCACTTAGAGGGAAAGCATTGGACTGGCTCGAAAGAATCCTCAACCATTCCATCACTATGTGGGATGAGTTGGCTGACAAGTTTATAGCCAAGTTTTTCTCACCAGGACATATGGCAGCTTTAGGGGATGAGATCTTGGCTTCAAATAGGAACCTAATGAACCCCTTCATGAAATTTGGGAGAGATATAGAACTATGGTCAAGGAATTCCCCAATAATGACATGACAGAAGCTATGATCCAACATATATTTTACCGAGGTATAAACACAACCAATCAATGTTTGGTGAACCAGTTAGCTGGGGGAAATTTTATGAAGCTGACATATGCAGAAGCATGTGACATTCTTTATGAAATAGCTGACACTTCTTCAGCGTGGCAAAGTTGGGCAAACATTCCTCAAGGTGACCCGAATGTGATCAATCTTCACAAGGAACTCCAAGACCATGGACAAGCCATAGCTGAGTTAACAACAACTATGAACTAGCTAGGCAAAGCACAACTTCAGAAGATTCAAGGACTAAAGAAGGTAAACGCAATGGAAGGTGTCAATCTAATGGTCAACAGGAGAAGACAACGTGGCCAACAAATGCAAAGCAATAATGATCAATATGAGCAAAGTGGAAGTGACTACAACAACGATGATTCATATGATGACCAAAGTAAAGAAGTGTTGTATGCCAACAACTATCAAGGACAACAGAGCAATGCTCCAAATCAACAATGGAGATCTCAAGGGAATAATCAGAATTGGAATAATCAAGGGCAAGGAAATTGGAACAATAACAACAACAACTCAAACAACTGGGGGAACAACAATCAGAGTTGGGGTGGCAACAACAAATGGAATGGAAATAACAACAACAATTGGGGAGAAAATGGAAATCGGGGGTCGGGCTTTCAAAGGCCCCCGATGTATCAACATCCCAACAATCCACCTCCATATCAATATCAAGGTAAAAGTTCGTCAACCAATGAAATGGGGCGGATCGAGAATATGTTCAAACATATGATAGAACGGACTGCCGATTACGATGCTCAAATTGCCTCCCACACTACTTCCATCCGCAACCTTGAAGTCCAAATGGATCAAATCTCGCAAGCATTGAACACTCTCCCTAAGGGGGCACTACCTAGTGACACGGTAGTAAACCCGAAGGGTGGGAACAATAACAATACTGGCCATGCAATGGCGGTGACCACAAGGAGCGGTAGAGGTGGTGAAGCAAGTACCTACAAGAAAAAGAGAGTTGTGAGTGATGATGATGAAATGCAAAATGATGTTCCAATAGTTGATGATCAAGTGAGTGACGAGCGATTTCATGGTGAAGTGAGGATTGATATTCATGAAAACAAGGAGGAGACTCAAAATGATATGAACCCGTCTAGGGAACACGTGATAGACATACCGGAGCTGGTAGTGCCAAAATACAAGGCTCATTTGCCAAGGCCTCTTTCACCTTATCCTCAAAAACTTGCAAAGCAAAAGAATGAAAACCAATTCAAGAAGTTTATTGAGATGATGAAAAACTTGTCAATCAATGTGCCATTAGTGGAAGCTCTTGAGCAAATCCCGGGATACGCCAAGTTTATGAAAGACTTGGTGACTAGAAAGAGATATATGGGATGTGAGACCATCAAAATGACTCATCAAGTGAGTGCCATTGTGCACTCGATGGCTCCAAAGCTTGAAGATCCCGACGCATTTACAATCCCTTGTACCATTGGGAGTGCGGATTTTGCAAAGGCCTTGTGTGATTTGGGTGCAAGTATAAATTTGATGCCTAACTCTGTATTCAAAACTTTGGGTATTGGTCAACCGAGAGAAATTTCAATGAGACTGCAAATGGCGGATAGAACAATGAAGAGACTCCTTGGTATTATTGATGATGTTCTTGTACGGGTCGACAAGTTTATCTTGCATGTTGACTTTGTGATTCTCGATTGCGAAGTTGACTATGAGGTGCCTATAATCATGGGAAGGACTTTCCTAGCAACAGGTAAGGCATTGGTGGATGTGGAAGCTAGGTAGCTCACCTTCCGTGTGGCAATGAAAAGGTTGTCTTCCACGTGTGCAAATCAATGAGGCAGTCGAATAGTAGTGAGGTTTGCTCTTTTGTGGATCTTGGACGGAAGTGATAATTGATGATACAAGTGCAATGATCAATGTGGAAGATCCCATGAAAGTTGTTTTGTTGAACCATGAGGATGATGTAAGGTATGACTTGGTTGAATATGCAAATGCCTTGCAAGGAATGGGATTCTATTCTTATGGTCCCCGTAAGCTCTCCTTGGACTTGGAAAATCGGAAGACTTCACCGACAAAGCCCTCGATCAAGGAGCCACCAACATTGGAGTTAAAGCCTCTCCTATCACACCTAAGGTATGAATTCTTGGGCCCTTCTTCTACATTACCTGTTATTCTTTATGTTTGTTTAACCAAAATGCAGGTAAACTCCACTCTTGAGGTGCTTCAAAGAAGAAAAAAGGCAATTGGATGGACCTTAGCTGATATTCGGGGCATAAGCACCGCCTTTTGCATGCATAAAATAATACTTGAGGATGATGCAAAATCGTCTGTGGAATATCAATGGAGGTTGAAAGAGGCTATGCAAGAGGTCGTCAAAAAGGAGATTATCAAATGGCATGATGCATTGGTTATCTATCCAATATCAGAAGTGCATGGACTTCACCGGTGCAATGTGTGCGGAAAAGGGGGGGTATGATTGTGGTGAAAAATGAGAAGAATAAGTTGATCCTTACTAGGACCGTGACCGGATAGAGGGTATGCATGAACTACAGAAAGCTGAACAAAGTGACCCGAAAAGATCATTTTCCATTGCCTTTTCTTGACCAGATGTTAGACAGACTTGCCGGGCGGGCCTACTATTGTTTCTTGGATGGGTACTCAGGTTATAATCAGATTCTTATAGCCCCAGAAGACTAAGAGAAAACTACCTTCACCTGCTCGTATGGGACCTTTTCATTCTCATGGATGTCGTTCGGACTGTGTAATGCACCCACCACCTTTCAGCAGTACATGATGGCTATATTTACGGACATGGTGGAGGACGAAGCCTTTATGGATGAATTTAGTGTGGTTGGAGACTCATTTGAAGATTGCTTGCAAAATCTTGACAAGGTTCTAGCCCGATGTGAAGAGACAAATCTTGTGCTTAATTGGGGAAAATTCCACTTTATGGTCGATGAGGGCATTGTCCTCGGCCATAAGATCTCAAAAGATGGAATCTAAGTGGACAAGGAAAAAATAGAAATGATTTCAAAGTTACCTCCTTGGACTTCCGTCAAGGGAGTTAGAAGTTTTCTTGGGCATGCGGGGTTCTACCGAAGGTTCATCAAAGACTTTTCCAAAGTGGTGAACCCCTTATGCAAGCTATTAGAGAAGAATGCAAAATTTGATTTCAATGAAGAGTGCTTGAATTCTTTTGAGCTCTTGAAGTATAAATTAACAACCACTCCAATCATTACCGCACCAAATTGGAGCTCTACCTTTGAGATTATGTGCGACGCAAAGTGACGTTGTGGTAGGAGCGGTCTTGGGACAAAGGGTGAACAAGATATTTCATCCGGTGTACTATGCAAGAAAAACTATGAATGATGCCCAGGTTAATATATAGTGATGGAGAAAGAGTTATTAGCAATTGTGTTCGCCATGGAGAAGTTTAGGCCTTATCTCATGGGCGCCAAAGTGATCGTTCATACCGATCACGCGACGCTCTGGTATTTGATGACAAAGAAGGACTCAAAAGCTAGATTGATGATATGGGTTTTGTTGCTTCAAGAATTTGACCTCGAGATCATTGATAGGCAAGGAAGTGAAAATCAGGTTGCGGATCATTTGTCCCGTTTAGAAGAGCAAGGGAGACCCAAAGATGGTATTGAAATTGATGATGCTTTCCCATAAGATCAACTCTTCTCGGTCTCCTTGAATGATATGCCTTGGTTCGCGGATGTTGCCAATTTCCTTATTACTGGCATTGTCCCGTGTGAACTCTCTTCTAACCAAAGGAAGAAACTCAAACGGGACAGTTTGGACTATTATTGGGACGAGCCCTACTTGTTCAAGATTTTCAATGATGGAGTGATTTGCAGGTGTGTCCCAGAGGAGGAGAAAATGAGCATACTTGATACTTATCATTCCTCTCCCTACGGTGGTTATCACGGTAGGGCAAGGACTGCTTCCAAGGTTCTTAGTTGTGGATTTTATTGGCCAACCATGTATAGAGATGCGAGTGAGCTTGTCAAGAGATGTGATAAATGTCAGAGAGATGGGGGAATATCAAAGAAGGATGAAGTGCCTCTCACAACTATTCTTGAAGTTGACATTTTTGACGTGTGGGGCATAGACTTCATGTGGCCTTTTGTGAGTTCGTGTGGAAATACTTACATTCTGGTGGTGGTTGATTACGTTTCTAAGTGGGTCAAAGTCGTTGCTTTGCCCAACAACGAATGGCGTTCCTCAAGAAGAACATCTTCACACGGTTTGGTACTCCTGGGGAAATTATCAGTAATGTGGGATCTCATTTCTGCAATAGGGCATTTGACACTTTGCTTGCAAAGTACGCTGTTAATCACAAGGTCTCTACTCCTTATCACCCCCAAGCTAGTGGACAAGTGGAGGTTTCAAATAGACAAATCAAAAGCATTTTGTCAAAAACTGTGAATGCCAATAGAACGGATTGGTCAAGGAAGCTAGATGATGCACTGTGGGCTTATAGGACTGCATTTAAGACTCCAATCGAGTCTTTGTACAGGTTGGTGTTTGGTAAAGCGTGTCATTTTCCGGTTTAGCTAGAACATAAATCCATGTGGGCCTTGAAGAGGTTAAATCTTGAGTGGGATGTTGCAGCAAATTTCCGGGTGGAACAACTCAATGAGCTAGATAAATTCCGGTTCCATGCCTATTCAAGATCATCATTGTACAAGGAGAAGATGAAATACTTGCACAATAAATATGCCAGAAATAAGAAATTCAAGGAGGGTGATTTGGTCCTTCTTTTCAACTCCCGGTTACGTCTATTTCCGGGTAAGCTAAAGTCCAAATGGAGTGGCCCCTTTGAGGTAGTGCATGTAACACCTTTTGGTGCTCTTGACTTGAAGAACAAAAATGGTGAAATCTTCAGGTAACTTGCATCGTGTCGCGACGTTAAATCAGACGCTTCTTGGGAGGCAACCCAAGTAATTTTTCTTTCTTTTTTCATTTTTCTTCTTAGATTAGGCTCTTTTGAACTAACTGGTTGTGAGATTTGTGTAGGAATTGTTGATGCAGTGCAGGACTAATACTGGAAAATTTTGGCTAAGTATGTCATTAGACCGCTGACCGCGCTCAAAATTCCGCGGTCAGCGGAAGCTCTTTCGCGGGGGCGTGATTTTGTAGCGGATGCGGACTTGAAAAGTCCAAAATGTAACCTCTCTGAAGTTTCATCCACGTCCACGGTAGAATTTTCGCGGTCAACGGACCCTGTTCCGCGGCCGCGCCCAAAATTACGTTGTCAGCGGTGATATTGAACAAGTTGCATTTCATAACAGCCAAAAGCGCGGACCGCGGTGAAATTTCGTGGCCGCACCAGGTAAGTCGGTGTGGGTCCTTAGGGTTTTAGTATAAATAGGAGGGCCCTCCTACTTTTACACTTTTCACACCCTCACTTCTCAAAGCCCCTTTGCACCGTTCATCTGCTTATTGTTGCATCTAGACTTCATCTCACTAGGCAAGAGTAATTTCTACAACAAACTAAACAATTGGTATGCTCAATTTCTTTGTCTTAATTTTAGATCTTGTTTTATTTTTCTTTTTAGATAGTTTTAATTTTAGATAGTTAGGGTTAATACAAGCCAAGAATCAGAAGTAGGCTTAATTGAAGTTAAAATTGGTTGCGTAAGTGTTTTTGATGCCTAATAGGGATTGGGGTGTTTCACTTTGCTTTTTAATTGCCTAAATTCTATACTAAGTGTAAACCCTAGCTCATGAACCCTTTCTTCAGTACCCGTTGTTTTTGAATTCCGCGGTCGCGGCCTTAATTCCGCGGTCAGCGTTCATAAGTATTACTGGGTGAAAAAATGGTTTGCTTTTTCGCGTCCATGGTGATATTTCCGCGGTCAGCGGCCTGCTTTACGCGGTCGCGCTTCTTTTTTCGCTGACCGCGTAGTTAAGGTTCAGTAAATTGATAAGTAGGGTCCGCGACCGCGTTCGTTTTACGCAGACAACGGTGAAGGTTTCGCGGCCGCGCCCAAAATTACGTTGTCAGCGGTGGTTCATCTTCAGAGACGGGGTAGTTTGAACCCCAGTCTCTCGCGGTCGCGGCTCTTTTTCGCAGACAGTGGTGGCTAGTTCGTGCACGCGTTACTTTTTCCGCTGACAGCGGTCCACTATGCTTTGACATTGTAATCATTTATCTGCATTCATCTGATACTTGATTGAATACCAATACTAACGAGCTTTCAATGATTGTGTATGCAGACAATGGTTAGATCTCGAGGTGGACAAGAAAAACAACCAGGGAGGGGAGAGTCCTCCCGGGTCCGGGGGAGAGGAAAACAACCAGTTGCACCCCTCCTAAAAGGATTATTGTAAAAAAAATAGACCCTCCGGAGGCCCACTCCTGACACTTCGAAGACCAGTGAGTATGTATCCTATCGGGAGATTTCAGAGGGGGGAAGCTGGCCAGACTCAACAGGAGGAACAATCCCAACCCCGTCGCCTTATAAATGAATCCACTTCTTTGTCCGGCTCTTCTGATAGTTTGGGAGATAGTGACTCTCCGCCACCCCCTGCCCCAAGTGCAGCAGCTCCAGCCTCCACACCAGCCCTAGTACATATTGATAGTAATGATGATGTCCTGGACGAAGGGAGGGGTGGTGACACCCAGAAAGGGGGATTGGTGAGATCAAGGAACCCAGTGGTATGGCAAGACGGGTTTATGAGTGAGAAAACCTACCACAAGTTCAGAGAGTGGTGGCCTCAAAGGTCACTTACATTGGAGAGGGTCTTCATTGAGCGAGACCTTCTACCCCACAACCCAAATATCAAGAGGCACTTCAATGACAGAATGGGGTGGAAAATATTCACCAGCAACTTGCCCGAGGCCAACGAGTTTTTGGTCAAGGAATTCTATGCAAATTTAGCCCACATAAAAAAGGGCACATATTTGACCAAAGTCCGCAACAGGAAGATTATGTTTGATGGAAAAACTTTAAACGACTATGCTGGATTCAATGATGAAGATGCGTCCCTTTATCTGGAGAAGGTGGATATGGATGAGTTAGCCTGCCCTTGGATTGCTTTGGTGATTGCTATTCCGGGGACTAATCCAGCTTGGTCGACACCCGGGGTCCCTATCTACAGGAACAATCTGAGCTTCGAAGCAAGGGGTGGTCTACTTTTGTGTGCAGCCGGTTGGACCCTAGTAATCATGATAGTGATATGCCAGTCTCCCCGGATATTATTGTGGGGGCTATCATGGCGGGGTTCCCGATTAACATCGGGAATATTATGGCCAGGGTGATTAGCAAAGCGATAGGCAAGGATGATATGTCAAATCCCTTCCAAACTTCCTCACTATGTTCCTAGAGGACCAGGGAGTAGAGGGAAGGGACTTTGATACCAAGGTGAAGCCAAAGAGGCCATTTTCCTGGAACAACCTTTAGGGTCCGGACAACCCCAAGTCTAAGGGCAAAGCCACCGCCTCCACTGGCCAGTTTGAAGATCCAGGGGTGGTGGCCACTGGTTCCGAGCCTTCCACTACCGAGGGTTCGTCTGCCTCCATGCCACATCCTCCCTCTAGACCATATGCCTCTATTCCTACTTCAGTGCCTTCTTCTTCAACATACCCTCAGACTACTCTGAGGGTCAACCAGACATTGGCCGGCATCAACAATTGGCTGCAGGTAGCTACATCAAAGCTATCCGCCTTATCCAGTGCCGTAGAAGCCCAGACAACCCCAGTCCAACTCTAGATGCTTCCACCATTAGAGGAATCATTGAAGACTATGCTTGGCAACCAGAAGAAAATTCTGGAGTCTTTGGGCACCCATGAGAAGGAAATCAAATCCCTGGGTAAACAGGTAAGGAAGATGAAGAAGAGACAAGAAGATTTGAAGAAGGAGGTGGCAAAGCTCACTGCGGCTGGTGAAATTTCTCTTGATCTCCTCATGGGAGAGCCTTCCCATGCAGCTCAGACAGCGCATCCATCACAGATGCCATAGCAGGAGGCCGTCAGAGAGCCGGTGAGGAGGGTGGTGATCCCCCAGACTGAGGGTTTGAAGATTCAGCTGGAGGACCCCGAGGGAGATGACTCAGGCCAACCACAGGAGCCAGCCAGTGACCCCAATGCAGACAGAGGCATCATAGGGAGTTTTCTTTACTCTCTACCCTTCCCCTATTCTATTTTTGCTTTTAGCATTGAGGGCAATGCTAATTTTTAATTGGGGGGGGG
>ML253764.1:0-42939 GCA_005239495.1 Nicotiana undulata | reverse complement strand
GGGGGGGGGGGGGGGGGCTATTTTGATGATGATTTGGATGATTTGGTATGTAATAACCTTGATACTACTTTTTATTTTGTTTACTTATCGTACTTTATTTTAGTATTTTTTATCTTTGGTATGTATATAAAGTTACCTTTCCATGTATATATTCATTTCCCTTTTATGTATATTCGTTTCAATCCCCTATTGTACATATTCATTTTACTTTCCGTATTTTTACTTTAAAACTTCTTTTATAATTTTCCTTAATAATTTAACTTCGTATTTCCTTTAGTAGCTTCTTTTTATATTTTCGTGATCAATAAGCCTTTGGTTTTCTTAATTCCACGGTTCTTTCCAAGGGTAGAATTTGTGTGAACTGGGTGGCTCTTCCCTACGATGGATGGCGTGACAACCTTCTTAAGGGATTGAGTTTGTTTTTCTTTTTGTTTTGATATATGGTAGTAATGAATAAAAGTGACTCAAGTAATCTTCACTTGGCACCAACATATTTACCTTCGACCTCATGGTTAGAGACAAGTTGTAGATGAGACTAGCTCTAGTTGTGACCCTTAGAATCTTGAGTTGACTAAAACTATCATCAAGTGATTTCTGTGGCCATATGTGAGTTTCAATCGTAGCTAGGGTTGCTGTGGGCCCTCGACTCTATTCTCTTTAACAATCCAGTGGCTTGAGAGGTGAGGTTTTGAATTGCAAGTCCAAGTGTCGTGTCAACAAGTCTAGAACTTCCCCGAATGTTTTTCTAGGTGAAATTCTAGGTGTAGCTCAACTTGAGAAGTGATTATAGGCTCTCCTTGGTCCCATTTGAATTTGAAAACTTCCATAGCCTACCATTATAATATCCTTATTCAACCCCTTTGATCCTAAACCTTTTTCGTTCAATAAGCGCATTACAAGCCTTCATCCGTTCTATAATGACCCTCTCTTGGCATCCAATATTTCCTCAGCATTCATGATAAACAATGGTAAAAAATATAAGTTTGGGGGAGAGACAAGGAAATTCAAAGTGATGAAAGGTTCAAAGAACAAAAAGAATTTATGAAAAGGAAAGGCAAAGACAAGGATTAAAAGCCAAAAAGAAACATGTCAAAAGAAAAGTAAAGGTGGAAAGGATTCAAGAAAACAATGTTGAAAGAATTGGAATGATGAGAAAAAGAGAAAAATGAGCGTCATATAGAAGAAAAGAGTGACAAGGTGTCTCTCTAGTTCCCCCAAGGAAGAAGAAAACGACGCAAAGAGTCAAGAAAATATGAGGCGAATTGTGAAAATGGAGTGCTTAAGGAAAAATGATACCATCATAGTACATTATGTCCGACCTTGATCCAAAAATCCTTCATTACATCCCCCTAAATCCCTATATGATTTCAAGTTGAGTGAGCTTATATTAGCGGTGATTTACATGAGGGGCAAACTTATGGTACTTAGAGCTGGACTTGTGATATTCTTTTGAGAGTGATGAGCGCACTTCTTGACAATCCCGGTTTTGAGTGTATATTCTATAAGGTGAGATGATCTCAAGGAGAGTAGAGGAGAAAGAGTCGGGGATCCATAGTTACCTACGTGAGAGAGCGAGTCTCATTGATGAATTGAGTCAACTCTTGAAGCTTTTGTGTCACATTATACCTATGGAACTCAGAAAGTCATTGCATAATGTTGTAAATAATGCATTTGTCTTGAGGGTAATTGTTATTCCAGTTGAACCTTGATAAAGTTACTTTAGGACAAATGAAATTCTACTATCTTTTTCTTGTGGAGGTGGGAATTACCTTGTTTGATTTAGGACAAGCAAAAGTTTAAGTTTGGGGGAGTTGATAACTAGGGATTTTAGCCTACTATTTGCTCTCTTTTGCTTAGGTTTTGGGACAAAAATGCGTTAAGGTATTCCCAAAAACTAACTTAAGGTGCTTACTTGTAGGTTTTTCTCAAAATGAGGCAAAGAAGCCAAAATGAACTCATAAAGGATTCAAACTTGCACAAGCCCAAAGAATGGAACTGGAGCGCTGTCAACGCTATTATTACATAGTCGTATGAGATCCTCTGTTGAGGCGGTTACAGAAGTGCTGCCGCGAAAATGAATTTCAGAGAGATGTAATTGGGCTCAAAGTAGACCGTGATCGCGTTACTAAAGCACGGCCGCGAGCGAAATTGCGCTGAGAGCGGAAGTTAAAGAATCAGAGACCTGGCAATCTTGGGCCAAGAAAATAACGCGGTCCGCGTCATTATTACGTGGTTGCGAAGCCACCTGACGCTGAGGCGGTTGATATTCCGCTGGGAGCGAGATTAGGGATTCAGGGAGTTGCTAGTGAAGTTAAGCAGAACGCGGTCCGCGATTATTTTACGCGGTCGCGATTGAAGCCAACGCGGACGCGACTGTATTTACGCGGTCCGCAAAACAAACTCCAGCCCAGATCTAAGTGAAGAAAAACGCGGACCACGCTAACCGTATTTCGCAGCCGCGGATGACTAAACGCGTACGCGCCCAGTTTTACGCTGACATCGGGATCTCTGTAGGGGTGTTTTTGTCCAGTAATTTCAAATGTGTATAAATAGATATTTTTCACATTTTTAGGTTATTTTTTGTATTAGGGAGCTCGTGAACAGCAACACTTTACCACTTTGAGTAATTTTATAGTAGCTTTAGCTTATAACTTTATATTTTGTTCTTGTAATTAACTTTTATGGCTTATATTTCATCTCCATCTTTGATTTCTACCTTAATTATTAGTAGCTAGACCCATTAGCTAGGGTTATGACCCAACCGTAGTATGAGTATTTAATGGGTCTTCAATTTTAGGGCTTATTTATTTATGGGTTAGTGTTATTTAGCTTGTTTCATGCTTTATATGTTGAATTGGTAGTTGCAAACACTGATTCGTGCCTTTTTGACTAGGGATCTTCTTGAGGAAGAGGGCCAAGTCTAGGTAAAATAGGCTAGCAAGGAATTGGGGTGAATTCAAGAGATTGATAGCCTCAATTAAAGGGTTAAATCTAGAGATAGTAATACCCGACTTGAGTCAATTTCACTTGCACTGTTTGAACACCCAATTAGGCTTGAGAAAGCCAATTCGGGCAAAGTCACTCAAACTACCGAGAGGTATAGAGTTAGTAATTATGTGTGAAGGTTATATCACGACCCCAAATACAACAAGCCTGTCCTAAATTGTAAACCCCATTAGATACTCGTCTAGGTGTAAGCCACTTCCCTAGTGCTTTTTATCATTTGAAAAACCTCCTACAAAAATATTGTACTTAGATTATTTTCAGCAATTAGTAGCATTAAAAGTAGAGTAGAAACAAAATCCAATCATGGTTAGAAGTGCAATTAAAGACAACACACATAGGTATATTAGATAAAAACCCAACGCCCAACCAATATTAACTCCCTGTGGATATCGATCCTGACCTTTCGGGTAAAAGCTACATCGACCACTCCTCGCCATTATATAGTGGTGCAGGGTTGGGGCCGATCAATAGGGTGTTCAAGGACTAATGAGTTCCTCTTTCTCTTCTGCATGTCAGAACGGGTCCTTATTCACTTCAAGTGATAGAACAATCATTGATGTACTTAATGGGTGCTCTTTTTCCATGTAAAAGCGTTTTAAGACCCTTTCTGTATAGGCAAATTGATGGATAATGATCCCGTCTGCTAAATGTTCAATTTGCAGACCAAGATAAAGTTTTGTCTTTCCAAGATCTTTCATTTTAAATTTTTTCTTAAGATATTCAATTGCCTTGGAGCTCTTGTGGAGTTCCAACCAGATTTATGTCATCAACATAACAAAAACAACAACAAGAACAACCTGGTGAAATCTCACAAGTGGGGTCTAGGAGAGTAGTGTGTACGTAGACCTTACCCCTACTTCGGAGGAGTAGAGAGGATATTTCTGATAGACCCGCGGCACATTAGGATGAAAACGAGACAGTTAGCAGTAATAGCAAAAGAATCAACATAAACAACAAGTATAACAAATTTTGATGTCATAATATACATGAAAAAATAACATCATTTATGTAACCTTCTTTCAGCAAATATTCACTAAAGCGATTATGCCACATGCACATTGCTTTAAATCATACACAGATCTTTGTAATCTGATTGAATATATTTCCCGAGATATTGAATATGCTTCAAAAAATTTAAATCCTTTAGGGATTTTCATGTAAATTTCATTATCAAGTGAAACGTTCAGATAAGCTCTAACCACATCCACTAGATGTATTTCAAGATTTTCATGTTGGGCTATCGAAATGTTATGACATCCATAACGAGCAAATATGTTTCTTCATAGTCGACTCTAGGTCGTCGAGAAAATCTTTGTGCGACAAAGCGAGCCTTATATATTTCAATTTTATTTTTATCATTCATTTTTCGCACAAAAACCCATTTATGACCAACTGGTTTTATACTAGTAGGTGTTTGGACTACTGGTCAGAAGACCTCTTTTTTAGCAAGTGGTTTCAATTCTGATAGAATTGCCTCTTGCTATTTTGGCCAATAAGATATTTGTCTACATTCTTTGGCAGATCAGAGTTCAAGATTCTCACTATCTTGCATAATGTTAAGTACAATATTATATGCACAATAATATCCACCACTACTATAGATCGATTTAAATTAATCTTATCACTATTAGAACTTATTAAGAGTTCCTCGCTAACTTGAGTCTCAGGTTCATTTATTTATTCAGGAATCTCACAACTAATTAGATCTTGGGTCTCTTCAGGAAGTCCAATCATGGTATCGTTTTGATAATTTGTCTATTTTCTTTCTAGGATTTCGATCCTTAGAACCCCAAAGGCCTACCATGCTTCAGGCGTGGTTTAGGTTCACTAGCTATCATGCTAGTAGATGGTCCCGCTGGACATCAATTCGGATAGGTACATTCTATGCAGGGATATGTGACTTAGTTTTTCTTTTCAAATCAGTGAACGTGTCTGGCATTTGATTTGCTATACTTTATAAATGGATGATTTTCTGGACCTCTTGATTACATATAGGGGTACGTGGATGAATATGAGATAATGATGAAACTTTTCACACAATTTTTCTTTTAATTTCCTTTTTCCCTCTCCCTAATTGTGGAAAATTTATTTCATCAAATCGACGAGGAGTAAATATAAATCTCCCGTCAATGGTCCAAGATAGTAAATAATAGAGGGTGATTCAAACCCAATATATATTTCTAACCTTCTTTAGGGGCTCATCGTACTGCGTTGCGGTGGTGCTACTGGCACATTTACATCACATCCAAAAATTCATAGATGAGCAATATTTTGTTAATGACCAAAAACTAATTGTGAAGGAGAATATTTATTATAATATGTCGGTTTGAGACAAACAAGTGATGTTGCACGCAAGATAGCATGGCCCCAAACAGTAGTGGAAATTTTGTTTTCATAAGTAGTGGTCTTGCTATAAATTACAGGTGTTTAATAAATGGTTATGCAAGGCCATTTTGAGTATGAACATGAGTTACATGATGTTCAACTTTTATTCCAATTGATAAACAATAAGCATCAAAAGCTTGAGATGGGAATTCTCCAACGTTATCAAGGCAAATATAATTTGGGAATTGTTCCCTTAATCTAATTATTTAGGCCAATAGCTTTGCAACCGCCAGGTTGCAAGATGATAGTAGGTATAGATGAGACCACCTTAAAGATGCATCTATTAGGACCATAAAATATCTAAACAACTCACTTGGTGGGTGAATAGGTCCACATATATCCACATGTATACGCTCTAAAAAGGCAAGAGATTCAATGTCAACCTTCATTTATGATGGTCTAGTGATCATTTTGCCTTGATAATAACCATCACAAGAAAATTCATCATTTGTAAGATAATTTAGGTTCTTTAATGGATGTTGTTGATGGCCAATTCCGACCATCCCTTTTAAAATTAATTTATTTGTAATTAATAATTTACAATGAATGTTTGAAAGTATTTCCTATCAATAAATACCTATTCTTACAAAAATAATTAAGTATTAGTTTTAAAATTAATAACCTAGTATTAGCATTATGTAATTACAAATACACTTACTATTTTTCAAATAATTTTTAAAATACATAACTAATTTAACGAGTTACTTCTTAAATTTTGATTAATAAGACTACTATGTTAATAATTCAAAATTAGTGTTATAATTTAGAAAAAAAATTATAAATAATTAATTACGATAACTATTGGTATATTTGATATTTATAATTTTAATACACTTTATTGTAAATCATGAAGTTTATTTAAGTTAATTTCAAAATGAGTTAAAAGGCTATAATGGTAAGTTCTAATTAAACATGGGTTGGCTACCATTTAAATTAATTCTAGCCCAATACACCAACCCATATCCGAAATGACCCAGTCCAAACACCCCTCCAATCCACCTTGACAGTCCTTGCCATTACTTTTAAACCAATAAGAGCTTGTCATACCCACACACAAAACAAAAACAACTAATCTGGACTGTCCATTTCTATGATCAAAGGTTCATGGTTTTTGACTACAGTACCTCTTTAAATGTAAAACACCCAGAGATTTAATCCTAAGGATCCACCAAAATTCCCCACAAAAAATGTTTAATCCCAAACTATCAGGACCGTTGATCTTGGCCCAAATTTGATCTCCTAAGCTTAACCTAGAGACCTAACCCCATCTATCCCAAAACCCTAATCATTCCTCACCGGGCTCAGCTACCCCCTTTACCCTTCTTTTTCCATTTGTATCAAACTCACCAAGCCAATCATTCACGAAAACCCTGCACGAATTAGTGCAAGTTCGCGAATCAAACCACAAATCATTCTTATTGTTGCCCAAATTCACGAATCTTGCTGCTTGTTGCCTCTTTCATTGTTGAGATTCAAAATCTCCCAAATCCAAAAACCCTAACCTAGAGATGAAACTTCAAATTGTTTGTGGTCTTTCAAATCCATGGCATGCATGGACATCCGTCTTGTATCTGTACTATGAATCTCGTCATTCTCTTTCTGTTTCCACCATTTAATTTTACAATCCCTAATGTTGAAGTTACAGACCAAAGGGTGAAATCTCAATTCATCTGAGATTTCCTGTGTTCTTTCAAGTCAAAGCGCATGAGAAGCCTCCTCAAAACTTCATCATGAAGATCCTGTACCTAGATGTCAAACGTAGTGACCTCTGTTTTTTGGGCTTTGTCCGATGGATCGTTACTATCAACGGTATGCACTCCACTCAGGTAAAATCAAGTATTGTGTTTCACCTCTGCTCGTCTATGATTTTTACTTGATTGTTCTTGCGTCATCACGTCTTTGTAACTCTCCACAATCGATTTGAACCTGGATTCCTAAGGCTTCACAACCACTATAAATAGGGTTGTTTAATGTTTTCACCTAAAAACAAAGAAAATATACACCAACTACACCTAACATTTCTGAAGAATATAAGATACATTAGAGTATTTGCTTAAGTCTTTTCGTTTGTCGTTTCAAGTTTTCACTCAACCTCTACTTCTCTCTTTTATTTGGTTCTGAGTTTGTCATTGGTTAAAGCTGAGTTTTTGGTTTCCTAAACGGATAACTTGAACACTCGTTTGGTTTGTTGTACCAAAGGAGGTCAGTAAAATCTCCACCGTGTTCTTCTTCTGCTAGTCTAAATTTCTTAATATGAACTGCTTTACTATTTTTGCTAAATGATATTATTAATTGTGTATTCATGTTTCTTTGACTATTTCATGTGTGTATTAATGACTGTTAAGTAGTTTCAAACGATCATGAACTTTCTTAATTTATTGAAATTAGAATTACATGATGATATTGATATGTATATGATGATTTATGTTTCATATTAACTTTCAAAGTGACTAAAAACTTCTCAGCATTCCTAATACCTAGTTTCTGACCTCTTTAATGATTCTACTAGCACTACTCTGACTATTATGCTAACTTGTTGTGAATGTTACTTTTGTAATTCCCCTAATAGTCCAGATGTAAGCAAAGTATGAATCACTTGGTGCTGAGAACCAACTTGCTACCTTAGTTCAGAAATACTAACTCATGATCTTCTAGCTTGTTTTATCTCCATAATATGCTTCCGTGATTCTGTTAATTGGTTGATTAAACTCATGACTGTTTATGTAAACCTGCCCAAAGTTATTTGCATCTTGGTATCATTTTTGTGTATGATCTGAGATTACTTTACACCTAGTTTAAGTCATGAAGTAAGGATGAGATGTATTCAAGTTATGATGACATATTTGTTTAGCTAAAATACTGTTGCTAAGTTCCATTATACATGAAACCCTATCACAGACATTAATAACATGTTTTCCCAATGTGATGATACTCTGATCCTTTTCCTGCAGCTCATATAGTGATATTGTAAGTAACACTCGCATAATATACCTCTGCTAGTTGTCTTTTGTGTGTGTTCTTGTGATCCTGCACTCATTTTTGTTCTTCAATACCTATGTTTTTCCCTCATGATCCCACACATGCTCACATTGTTTTGATACTTCACTAAGCTCTCTTAAATGGATTAAATTTAGTTTGTGAGCTCTAAATAGAGTCTCTTGTTGCTACCGCTTGGACATAACAACATGTTTTATCCTCAATGAGATTAGTGTGAAGTTAATACTATCAGAAAGTCCTAAATGAAGTTGCGATATTGTGACCTTGCTAATATCTTTTAGAAGTCCTAATTGTAACCTTTGACCCTGTTAGTATCCTTTTAGAAGTTCTGACTGCAGTTTGGGTACCTCTGACAGTACCAGTGGAAGCTTTAATCATGGTTGTTGTTTTGAACCTCTGTCAATACTTGTTGAATTCTCTATTTGAAGTAATCATTTTGTGCCTCTTAATTAAGGGTTATTAATCTTTATTTTGAAGTTGCTGACACGTATTTGTATTGGCACTCCTTAAAAAATATCAGTTGTAGTAATTAACTTATAGTCCTGTTAACATTCCTTAAGAATTTTAATTATATTTTTCAATCTCTCTTCTCCTTATTTCCTTTAGAAGCTAATTGAAGTTGTTGGTCTATATCTTTGTTAACCCCTTTTAAAGAGTTTCAATTGGAGTTGTTAACCTATGTGTGTACTAGAGAACAAGGCCTAAGTTAAAACAATTCCTTGATTAGTTTAACTGAAGGCTGGTAAAGTGTATGTGTTGCGTTCATAATGTTGCAGACTTGGATCATATGCCCTTATGTCCTTAGAATGTATGATCTCAAGTGTTTGATTCTTAACAGTAATATGATAATGTTCCTGCCTCTATATGTGTTTGAATCTGATTTCTTCTGAACTAGCTTAGCATATTACTCATAGTGAACCATCCATTTAGCTGTGATGAAATGGTCATAACAATGTGAATAGGTTGTCTTGCATTGTGTAATATTCTATTTTAGCCCTCATGGAAAGGTATTACTTCTATAGTATGGTGTTGTGTTGGTGATTGATTCACATTGAGAGTGCCTCATTGGAACTTAAACCTATAGGAAAGAATGAGTTGTTAGTGGTTAAGGGTATTTGTGAGTCGTTGGTTGGGCTACTCTCCCCGGCACAAGCGTTTACCTAGGCCTTGAGACCCTTGGGAACTTTGAAGTGTCAGGGGATTCAAAAGGGGGCTTTGACTTTGAGTGGAACTCTATCCTTAGCCTTTAATGTATTGACACTCATTATTCTCTTTAGTTTAGTGTTTAATGACAATGAAAGTTGTTCAATGTGGGTCACTTGCTATATATAGCCACCACATTAGTATGACCTTCCTATAGGGGACAAAGAGGATCAGGAATACAAAACCGTTCCATGGATATATCAGCAAAAGGGGAAAGCCAAGATGACAGATTCCGCGGTAGCCCACGGTATTACTAAGTCAGGGAGATGTTACGCTCACGAGGATACAATTCGATGGAATTTAGGAAGAGAGCAGATTCAAAGAAGTAATATAACAGACCTTGAGGCCGTAGAATTTTGGAAGAGAATGTCGACCAAAGAATACTCTGTGGAGGAACAGCTGAAGAAAACTCCGGCGCAAATATCAATCATGGACTTATTGATGATCTTCGGCAGTCATAAAGATGCCCTGATAAGAGCACTAAGTGGGGTAAGTGTGCCAAGCAATACCACCAGTGAATCGTTGGCTACAACTATTGGAAATAAGGTCGAAGAAAATATGATCACTTTCCGAAGAGATAAACTTACTGTCAAAGGCGTGAGTCACAACAAAACTCTACACATCACTGTCAAATATGGGGACAAGGTGTGTCCAAAGTACTGGTCGATAAAGAGTCAGGAGTCAACATCTTCTCCCTCGCTACTCTGCGAGAGTTGGGAATCCACCTGAGGAAGTCAAGGAAAGTCATGTGAGGGTAAGGGTTTTTGATGGTTCGCAGAAGGATGTCATTGGAGAAATTTATTTGGCTTCGCAGATCGGACCAGTTGAATTGCCCATACTATTTCAAGCAATGGATATTTCTTCTTCATACAACTTACTGCTAGGAAGTCTCTGGATACACATGACAGGGGTCGTCCTATCCACCCTACACCATTGCATGAAATTTTGAGTGGGGTTGTCAATAGATCGTGGTCTGTGGTGGATGCGGCCAATCAGCTTATTTGGAGCGCGCAACCCCATTAATTAAAGAACTATATGGAGTTTCCTTCCATGTAGTAATCATGCAAACCACCAAAATAGAGGATACTAAGCAAAACTTGGGAATGCAATCCCCATATATATCAAGGATGGCCATGAGGGAAATAGTGAAATATAGACCAGGAACCGGGCTGGGAGCCATATCAAATAGGATTACAGAACCAATTAAGCCAAATGGGTGGAAAGGAAGGGAAGACATAGTATATTATCCTCCGATGGGGAAAACTTGTACTGGTAGCCCCGAGAAAAGGGTTTTTGTGCTAGGGCATGTTTTGGGTACGAGCCATAATTCAGCGCCAGAAGATGATATTGTCGATGGGATGGGAAGGCTATTCGTGACTATGATTGAAGAGTGATGTGAAGGAACTGACATCAAGACACATACCATTAGGAATTCCAAACCAACAGAGGATCTGCGGAATTGGATCGTTAGCCCGTCTTTGGTTCGTCGGGAGTCTTGGTAATATGGAATTATAAAAGTTTCTTTTGAAAAGTGCATGGTCAATTGAGGACTGCACCATGTCTGTACCATTTTGTCATCTACCTTTTTTAAACGCTTAGGCGTTCCTCTGTTGATGAAATATAAAGAATCATTGTCTTAAAATATTGCAATTTTATTTGCCGCTTCATTTATAATTAGTTTTTCTTTTCAGTAATCTAAACAATAAAAACCCGCGTTCTGCAATTGTGAAATGTAACAAAACCGTCAAGAAAAACAACCCAGATTACGAGGAGTACGATGAGAGTATGATGGCAGACAATCACCAACAAGAGATCGAATAGATGGAGATTCAGAAAAAGCCTAACCTTGAACAAGCAAAAGTTGTCAATCTCGGAATCCAGGGAGACATGAAAGAAACCCAAACCAACATCCATCTAGAAGCAGAGCAGAAGGAAGAACTGATTGATCTCCTCTGACAATACATCGATGTGTTCACATGTTCAGATGATGACACTTGGATTACGTACTAACATCATCTCACATCGGTTGCCTACTGATCCCGCTAGACCGCCAGTCAAGGAAAAGCCCAGAAAATTCAATCTCGACTTAAGTCTGAGGATAAAGGAAGAAGTAACCAAGTAGATAGAGGCAAATGTAGTAAGGGTCACCAATTATTCTAGATGGTTATCAAATATCGTCCCAGTACCCAAGAAAGACGGGAAGATCAGGATATGTGTGGATTACCAAAACCTCAACAAAGCTTGCCCGAAGGATGACTTCCCTTTATCGAATATCCACATCCTCGTCAACAATTGCGCGAAGCATGAACTCCAATCGTTCGTGGATTGTTTCGTTGAATACCAGCAGATCATGATGCATGAAGAAGAGCATAAAAGACAACCTTCACCACACCTTCGGGAGTTTACTGCTACAGAGTCATGTCGTTCGGCCTCAAGAATGCCAGTGCCACTTACGTGAGGGCTATGAAGACCCTCTTTCACGACATGATTCACAAAGAGATAGAGGTATATGTGGATGATGTCATCATCAAGTCTCGAAAAGTTCATAACATATGGACGATTTGAAGAAATTTTCGAGCAACTGCAGAGGTACAACTTGAAATTGAATCAAACAAAATGTGTGTTCGGAGTCCCTGCTAGAAAATTGTTAGGCTTCATCGTAAGCAGAAAAAGGGATAGAATTGGACCCATCAAAGATCAAAGCCATTCAGGAGTTGCCGCCCAAGAGTGAGAAAGATGTGATGAGTTTCCTAGGTAGACTAAATTACATCAGTCGTTTCATAGCCCAGTCTACAGTAATTTGTGAACCTATTTCAGGTTTCTAAAAAAACACGCTGACACAAAGTGGACAGAAGAGTGTCAGAAATAATTCAACCAAATTAAAAAATATTTGTCATATCCACCAGTGTTAGTTCCCCCAGAGCCCCGAAAACCATGTGTCAGTTCTGGATAACGCCTTCGGATGTGTGTTGGGACAACATGACTAAACTGGGAGAAATGAGCAGGCCATCTACTACTTAAGTAAGAAGTTCAAACCATGCGACGCCAAATACACCTTGATAGAACACACTAGTTGTGCTATAATTTGGATCGCCAAGAAATTAAGGCATTACATGTTAGCACACACTATGCATTTGATATCTCGGCTCGACCTGCTCAAGCACATCTTTCAGAAGCCGATGCTTAAGGAAAGCTAGCTAAATGGCAAATTCCCCTCAGCGAATTTGCATTGTGTACATAACTCAAAAGGCTATAAAAGTACAAGCTTTAGCCGATCACCTCGTAGAGAATCCAATGGACAAGGATTACGAGCCACTCACTAGGTACTTTCCCGACAAAGAGGTATTGTTCGCTGGAGAAGATATTGCATATTCATGCGCTGGATGGAGAATATTTTTTGACGGAGCACTGACTTCAAAGGAGTAGTAATAGGGGCAATCCTAATTTTGGAATCCGGACAACACTATCCAACATCAACAAAGATAAGATTCCCTTATACCAATAATGTGGTTGAATATGAAGTATGCATCCTTGGGATCAGAATGGCAGCCAACATGAACATTAAAGAATATTTGGTCATAGGGGATACCAATCTATTGATACATCAAGTCCAAGGGTCGTGATCTACCAAAAACGTCAAGATCCTTCAGTACCGGCACTATGTAAAATATTTTATGCAAGAAGTTCATGAAGATTAATCTCAAACACGTTCCAAGGATCCAGAATGAGTTCGTCGATGCCCTTGCATCTCTATCGTCCATGATTCAGCATCCAGACAAGAACTACATCGACCCTATCGAGGTAGAGATCAGGTATCAACATGCTTATTGCTTTCATGCAGATGAAGAGCTGGACGACAAACCATGGTACCATGACATCAAGAGATTCCTCAAAATAAGAGAGTACCCGTAAAATGCTACTAATAGTCAGAAGTGAGCACTCATGAGGTTGGTGAATCACTTTTTCCTTAACGGGGAGGTCCTGTATAGGAGGACCCCCAGACTTGGCTTTGTTGAGATGTGTAGATGTCGCCGAGTCAACCAGATTATTGGAAGAAATACATGCATAGATGTGCAGACCCTACATGAACGAGTTCACGTATGTCAAGATGATCTTGAGAGCTGGATATTTTTGGATGACTATGGAAAGTGATAGTATCTGCTACGTACAGAAGTGTCACCAATGCCAGATCCACGGGGATTTCATCCGGGTTCCGCCAATGAATTAAATGTAATGGTTTGCCTTGGCCGTTTGTCACTTGGGGCATGGACATGATTAGACCTATAGAGACTGCTGCATCAAATGGGCACCGCTTCATCTTGGTAGCCATCGACTACTTCACCAGATGGGTTGAAGCATATTCCTACAAGGCTGTCACAAATAAGGTAGTGGCAGATTTCGTGCAAAACAACATGGTCTTCTGATTTGGATACTTGAGTCAATCATCACTGACAATGCCGCCAACCTCAATAGCGATATCATGAAAGAAATGTGTGGGAAGTTCAGAATCGTCCTCCTCAACTACATAGCCTACAAACCACAAATGAATGAGGTAGTTAAGGCAACCAATAAGAACATCAAGAGAATTTAGCGAAAGGTAGTGGATAATCACAGGCAATGGCACGAGAAACTATCCTTCTCCATACTGGATTATCAGACCACCATGAGAACATCCACTAGGGCAATGTCGTACATGTTAGTATACGGCACCGAAGCTATGATACCCGCAGAGGTAGAGACACCATACTTAAGAGTCATCCAAGAGGCAAGTTGGATTATGCAGAGTGGATACGGGTCTGACAAACTCATGCTCATTTACGAGAAGAGAATGGATGCGGTATGCCATGGTCATCTATATCAGAATAGGATGGCCAATGCATTTAACAAAAGGGTGAAGCCTTGCAGTTCACACCAGGTTCAGTTGGTTTTGAGTAAAATCTTCCCCCACCAGGAAGAAGCCAAAGGAAAGTTCGCACCAAATTAGCAAGGTCTTTACGTGGTTCACCGAGTATAGTCAGTTGGAGCTCTAATCTTGGCAATAATGGATGGAAAAGTCAATACGAAGCCCATCAACTCAGACGCAATCAATAGATACTATGTTTGAAGGAAAATAGAGTTAGGTTTTCGTGTAACATAACTACTCAACACTTCCCATGGAGGGATACAGAGGCAACCCACGTAGGGTTCGTTTTCTCTCCATCCTTTCTTTTGTATAGAAAATCCAAATATAATTTTGTGTGATTACTCTGGAACTATGTCGACTTGATTTCCTCGGGAATGAATACATAGGAAATCATCTGATTCAGTCGCCTTTTGTAATTGACCTACGTTCTGGCTTGATTCAATTTGGATACATAGGCAGTCTGAGTCAGACTTGGCCATTTTATTCTTAATCACAACATTTTGCATCTATTGTAATTAAAATACGTTTTGACCTGATTCAATTTGATATGTAGGCTGCCTGAGTCAGGCTCAGTCATATTCATCATATTTTTATTATCATCCACGAACTACGTTCAACCCTGATTCCATTTTGGATACGTAGGCAACGTTAAAAAGTTCGGCCATAACCTTAGGAAACCTTTGTAATGCATTAGTTCGAATTAGGATGTAGTCGCAACGACAAGCAGCCGCATCGTCAGAAGCATCATGGAAGATCGATGTCAACATGGTAGAGTTTTTAAGAAGTAACGCTCGCATTCAGAGTACCTTTTGTAGCGTGTCATATTCCAGAACGACGACAAAGATGTTCAAAAAAATGTTTTCTAAATGTAGTAATTAGTTCCACGTACTGAACTTTATGGTGTAACCATATCAATGGTTGGGGGAAAACTGATACTATGGTCGACACAAATCAACCCCCCACTCCCACTAAGAATTTTTCTTTGAGTACAGGGTCAACATGACGCAAGGAAATGTTGGAATTACATTGGGGCAAATGATGGCCCCGCCATTTTCTCAGGATTATCACCCCTCTTCCTTTATTAAATTTTCTGGTATAACTAACGCTTATTCTTGAATCCTTTGCAGGTATCTTGGAGTCAGGCTGTTGATGCGGAAAAAGGAGCCTTGTAATTAGCAAACCGTCTGGTCAACCAATCCTTGATTAGTTTAACTAAAGATTGTTAAAGCGTACGTGATGAGTTCATGATTGTTACAGACTTGGATCATATGCCCCTCTGTCCTTAGAATGTATGATCTCAAGTGTTTGATTTTTAAGAGTAATAGGATAGTGTTACAACCTCTATATGTGTTTGAAATTGATTTCTTCTGAACCTGCTTAGTGAACCGTCCATTTAGTTGTAAAAAATGGTCATAACAATGTGAATATGTTGTCTTGCATTTTGTAATATTCCGTTTTAGCCATAATGGGAAAGGGTATTACTTCTATGATATGGTGTTATTACGGTGATCGATTCACATTGAGAGTGCCTTATTGGAACTTAAAGCTATTGGAAAGAATGAGTCGTTAGTGGTTAGGGGTATTTGGGAGTAGAGTTTAACTCTTGATTGGGCTACTCTCCCCGGCACAAGCATTTTCCTAGGCCTTGAGACCCTTGGGAACTTTGAAGTGTCAGAAAATTTAAAGGGAGGCTTTGACTTTAAGTGGAGCTCTACCCTTAGCCATTAATTTATTGACACTCATTATTCTCTTTGGGTTTAGTGTCTAATGACAACAAAATGTGTTCAATGTGGATCATTTGCTATACATAGCCACCAATATGACCTTCCTAGTGTTAAATAATGTTAATTGCCTTCTTTTTATTTCAGGTCGCAAGTGACATGCATGGACATGTATAGAGTATTGTTTTCTAATGACCTTCTCGTTTTCTTGACAAGTACAATTGTTGGGCATGCTGAGTTCTTAAGGAAATCGGGCCCATCATTACATTCTGAGGAGTTCGAAATCAACTGTTACCCGTTCTTGATGTTTGATGGGCCTGGTTTTTTTAGGCTAAAACCAGAGTCCATCCTCTCATGTTACTCCTTCACTATTAACTACTTCACTACTCCATAGCTTTACTACTTCGTTGCCTTTTGTTGCGTTCTTGTTGTTTTATCTATCACATGTATACAACAATCATCATATTGGATTGAATGCTTCTACTTTACATCTTAAATCATGTAAACAACTTAGGCAAGCCTTAAATGACATAGGAGTAAAAGAAATTTAGTTAATAGCTAATCATACATTCACTAATCATAAGTTGTTCACATCATTAATCTGCTATATTTTGTTAACAATTTCTTGAAGATTTCGAAGCCTAAAAATAGCTTAGCAACAGACGAACGTTCCTCTTTCGAAAGAAAAATCGGAAATGAATTGCAAGATTGACCTTCTAAAAGAAAATCGATTCTTCTTTTTCAAAAAATCAAGGCGTTACGCTCCACAAAGATTTTCAAACGATTTCATCAAGTCTCCGATTTAAGAAGCCAAGGTATATCTTAGGCTCGCTTTCTTATAACATCTTCATCTTATTAGAGTAATATGAACATCCATTCTTTAAAAACAAAGTATTTTATAGCTTAGCACCCTCCCCCTTTTCACATGTTTAATAAATGGAAACCACTCGTGTACATATTTTAAGACCCTCTCAATTATACACATCAACATTATTTCTCAAGACTTCTTTATAAACTTACATCCTTTAAATCTACACACCCTCTTTATAAATATCATGTCTTAATATATATAGTAAGTCGTACTCTTTTAGCAGCAGTTAAGCAGAATACAGACAACTAACCCTAAATCTAGTTTAAGTCTTATAGAGCTACCTCCGGTAGATTCTTAGGGGTGCCTAATACCTTCTCCTTAGAAGAAAAAGAACCCTTACCCATAATCTCACCAGTTAGAAGACCAATAAAGAATATGACCTTAGTAATAAGTACTTTAGTATATCTTTTAAATATTAGGTGGAAACTCTCTTTCATCAACAACAGAGAAACCACAAGTTGAGTCTTGTCTTGACCAGTGCAAAATAGGGTGCAGCAAATGGCTACTCGAATTTTCAATAATCCGTCTCATCATTATTGATCCAGGATGGTCCAAGAGGCCATGACAAAACACAAAAGTATTTGAATTAGTAAACTTCTGATTTACGATAGAGTGTGCTTCAAATGTACTAATCTTTGAATAGTATAAGCCAAACGATAAAGTCAATAATTTCTACAATGCACTTCTGGCTAGAAACAGTCTTTGTAATACAAAGATATTCCACATTCACTTCATCTATCATCTCACCATGATATCCATACCGGCGGATATCTATAAAACTCACCAAGTTTCTTTGGGGCTTCGAGAAGAACAATGCATTATCTATATTAAGTTTTGTTCTCGTAAACAGAAATATAGTGGCTTTTCCGGAGCCTTCAATCAAACTTATATACCAAAAATGGTTGAAACATTTGCCTTTTCCCTATACAAATAAGAAAAATATTTATGATCTTTGAATATGGCATGAGTTATTCCACCATCAATTACACAAATATCTTCGTGATTGGTCTATGATCCAAACATAATTTGTGGATTATCCATATTCTTCAAAATGACATACAAAATATATTATAGTAAATATCATTATCAAAGCATAACTTTTATTTATGTACAATAATTACATAACCATACTATCTAATACAAACAACAAAAATTAACATATTTTAATTTCTACAGATTTATCATCGATCATATGACTTATTTCTCTTTCTGGGAGTGCAAAGTAATGAACTACATCCAAATGCACGAAGTCAAAATTATCTTCAGAATTAAAATTTGCTTCAGAATTTTTCTCTGTTTTCTTTAGGGAGGCTTGATAAATTTCAACCAGGTGCATTGGCGTACAATAGATATATGACTAGTGCTTTTTTTTCTCCACATTTATAACATGCATTTTCTGTATTTGTTGTTTGTACCGCTTCATGCTTTGTTCCTTCTTTTTCACAGCTGGTGGTGAGGAGGGTTCTTTGGTGCATTATTATTATTTTCATGATTAGAGTTTCTTCTCCGAACACGGCCATGACCACGACTGGGGCCATGAACTCTTCCACGCTTAGCTTGGTGGAATTTCGTCTCATTCACTTTAGGGAAAGGACAAGAACCAATAGGTTGACTTTCATGGTTTTTCATTAAAGAGCCCATTATGTTTCTCATCCACAAGAAGATGTAAAATAAGTTCAGAATATCTTTTGAATCCCATATCTCGATATGCTATTGCAGGAGCATATTCGAGGCATAAAAAGTGGTGAAAGTTTTCTCCAACATATCATGATCAGTAATATTATCAACACATAATTCAATTGGAAAATAATTCTAAACATAACAAAATTATACTCACTGATAGATTTAAAATCTTGTTGCCTTAACTGAGTCCAATCATAACGGTCCTGTGGAAGAACGACCATCTTCAGGTGGTCATATCTATCTTCCAAACTATTCCATAGTATAACTAGATCTTTAACAATGAGATATTTCATTTTCAAGCCTTCATCAAGGTGACGGCGTATGAATATTATTTCTTTGGCACGATCTTGGTTTGATGATTGATTTTTTATCCATGAAGGTGTCTGTCAGACAAGACGAATTTCAAGATCAAGCAATCAACATATTATTTTAGCTCGGTGGAAACAAAACNATTTGTAAAGAAGAAATTGAAGCAAAATAGCTATTAAACGATGACTTTGGTTTACTAGAGACATCAACATATTGTTTTAGCTCGGTGGAAACAAAATTCTTTTCCTCAGGATCCTATTAAATAGAAATAGAGAACGAAATAACTAGAAAGGTTGTTAGAATCCCTCTTTTCTAGAAGGATCATCTATAAAGCTATTTGTTTTATCTGTATTCAGACCAAAAGCTGACATAGATGTTATGGGTAGAATTATTTTTTTCTCTTTTCGAACATGTAGTTTTTGCCCTATATATCCAGCGGTACAAACTCAAATTTAGAAAGGTTTGACATTATTTAGAAAAGGAAAGTTCATACCTTTGATACTTTCAAAATATTTGCTCGAGATGGTAGAGTGTCGTGCTAATAACGTGTTATAAAATAATGATTATAAAGCAAATAAACCAAATTTAAGTATAGAGAGAAACTGATATATTATTCGGGGAAATGCCTACACTCTACGGACAAAGTCTTTCTGACGAGGCACCAACTTTCTTTTTTGATCCCCGAGTATAACTTCAAACTGATGTACATAATGAACTGAAAACTCCTCTATTTATAGAAGAAAGGAAGTAGCTGCGAGGCTTTTCTGGAAGCAACTGTGAGACTTTTCTAGAGCTCTTTGTAAGTTGTATGCACGAGCTCCTCGCAGCCTGATTGCTTAAAAAACTTGCAATTTGCATGTATCAGCTGCTTTTAGATAAATCAGAAAGATTATCTATAGCGGATAATAAATGGACATCTACAATATAATATTTTCAAAACAAAGACAAATTTTAAAACTATATTCTTGCCAAGAAGATCAAAAGTGCCTCAAAATTAAAAATTTAGAAGATTTTATTTTTTTATATGATTTTACTACCAAAAGCTCCCATTTTAATTTAAAAGGAAACAAAAAGAAAGAGAAGAGAGAACAGGCACCATTTTCAATTTCCGCCAAAATTTCTCTGCTCTCTCTTTCTCTCAGTGTTGAGTGTAAGGAGAACAAATTTCAGGAATGGAGGCAGTAGTAGTGGACGCTGGTTCTAAATCACTCAAAGCTGGTTTTGCTGTTCCTGATCAATCTCCTTCTATGGTACTCTCCTCTTTTCCATACTTTACAAAAAAAGGGAAACCCCACAAGTTTGGAGCTTTATGCTGTTTTCTTGCTATTTTACCCCAATTTGTGTGAATATTTTGACTTTTACAATGGTATTACTGTATTACTACTCTTTTCTAACTCTGATAATTTATGGTACTAAAGTATGAGAAAAACCCATTAACAATAGAGCTTCGAAATTTGAAATTTCCGCTATTTACTCCAATTTGTAATTTCTTTGTTTTTCTTGCTTTGGAAATATATGGTACTAATTCTTCAGTATAAAAAAAACGTAGAAGATAAGAGCTTCAAGTTTTGGAACTTTCTGCTATTTACTCCAAATTGTATGAATTTTAGGATAGTATAATGTAGGTATTTCTTTGTTTTTCTTGCTTTGGTAGTATATGGTACTAATTTTTCAGTGTTTAAAAACAACCCAGAAGAAAAGAGCTTCAAGTTTTGGTGCTTTCCGCTATTTACTTGCTATTTTGCCCTAAGTTGCGCGGACTCTTCGATTTTGGTGTCGTCCCCATCCTGATACGAGACGGGGACGGGAGCGAGAGGGGGATACGTCCCGGATTCGGTCAACTGACTTAGGACACTTTGACCGGAGTCCATCAACAAATTTGGGAGAAAAATTGAGATTTTGATTTCTCAAAATAAAAAATAAAGCAGATTTAGGAGAATGAAAGAATAATGTCCATCTTGGAGAATGAAAGATTGAATTCTACAATATTCATGTAAGTTTTTTCACAGAATATCTCTCAAAATTTACAATATTTTTATACCTCTGTTTTTTATTAGCTGAATCCCCGCATCCGCATCCATATCCGGATCCGCACCCCCGAATCATAAAATTTAGATTTTGCCGAATCCGATACTCGGATCCATCCCCGTATCAGATACCCGCACCCGAGTCCGAGCAACTTAGATTTTTGCCTCGTTTTGTGTGTTTTTGGGATTTAAGATGGTAATACTGTATATTTGTTACTCTTTTTTTACTTTGGTAATATATGGTACTAAACTTTAAGAAAACCCCACAAGAATAGAGCTTCAAGTTGGGAACAATTTTACTCCAATTTGTATGAATTTTTGGGTTTTTTAGATGGTATTGCTGTATTTGTTACTCTTTTCTTGCTTTAGAATATATGGTACTAACTCTGCCAAAGTACAAGAAAAACCCCATAAGAAAAGAGCTTGAAATTTGGAACTTTCTGCTATTAATGTGTGAATTTTGGGTTTTGAGATGGTAATATGTAGTTATTACTTTTCTTGTATTACTTTGGGAATGTATGGTTTAGGTAATACCGACCCAAATGAAACGCATTCCTGAAGATGATGAAGGTTCCTTGGTTGAGGAGGAGGAGGATATCACTGTGGATCCCATTGAGCGAGGTTTCATTAAAGATTGGGATGCTATGGAAGACCTGTTGCACCATGTTCTTTACACTGGTCTTGGTTGGGAAATTGGAAATGAAGGTCAAATTTTGTTCACTGACCCACTTTGCACTCCCAAGGTGAAATTTTGTTTTTTTAATTAACTTTTTCGTAGTTTTTTTTTTTTTTTTTTTTTTTGTGAGGGGGTTACATAATTTAAAAGAAATTAGTGAATTGTCTTTGAGTTTACAACTGCTAAAAAGGAGTTTAGTTTCTGTAGTAAAAACTATTTTAGATGCTATGCGAGCAGTTGAAATGGCACGATGAGAAAATGATTTAAGAAATGGCATTTCGGCTGACTATATTGCCAGCTTGAAATGCTAAACTCCTAATTACAACCTTTGGTATAAGCCCATTTACTTCCGTGTTGGTGGGCATGATTACCTTGATACCTTCATAACCTGAGCTTGTGGATGGGACATGCTGTTCAAGGTGCATGCAAATTGGTCCAGACACCACTGATATTAAAAAAATAAAAAAAGGATTGTATCTAAGAGAAGATGTCCTAGGTGGCATGGTTTTCTGTAATTCAGTATATCTGGTCATGAATCTTTAAAGAGGGGTTAGTAATTGGCTTGGTCTGTAATGTTGAAAAAAATTCTTGAAATGTGGAGAAAATAGTAAGTTATTAGTGCTAAATGCTAGATTTGGCTAATTGTTTTCAACTGCGACATCAAGTTGTCGTCTTTACTGTGCATAGTAACTTGTATGAAAAATGTAATTAATATATATATCTCTGTGTTTGTCTTAACAGGCTGTTAGGGAACAATTGGTGCAATTGATGTTTGAAACATTTAACATCTCAGGCTTTTATGCCTCTGAGCAGGCAGTATTGTCGCTTTATGCTGTTGGACGCATATCTGGCTGCACTGTTGATGTTGGTCATGGGAAAATTGGTATCGGCATTACCTTAAAACTTTTCATCCTTCAACAGCCGTGTATTTGAAATTTATTTGCTTTTGCTGTCGCGTAGTCTCCCATTATCTGGTTGGGCCTATTTACATAGTCATTAGGCAGCAATATTGTTTGCTTACTTTTGTTGGTGTTTTCTTCAAGTTGAAAAGTATAAGTGAAAAGAGACATAAAAGGCTTGAGAATATGGTTATTATAAGTGCAGTATTGGTTGGAAACTTTGTAATACAGTTGGTTTTATTAGCCTCAAGCAAGAGGTCAGGGTAATAATCCAGCCTGTGGTGGCTACGGTTGATATGCCCCTTAATATGCTGCATTTTCTTTGTCTATTTAGAGTTGAGCCTTTTTGAGCTTAACCGATTACAATTAATGCTGCTTTACGAAAAAAATTGTACAAACAGGCCTATAGCCCCTTAAACCTTGCTTCAGCCTCATCACTTAGGGATCTGATAGAACAAACCGTTATATATGAGCTCCAGAAAAAGAAAAGCGTAGACCATGAAAGGTTTCAAGCTACTGCCTTTCCTCGATTGAGGTAATTTCACAAAGAAACCTTACTTAGAGGCATTAGGGTGGGTAGGTCAATCTCCATTGATGAGAAGCATATCCTCAAGAAGAGTGTAAAGAAAGAGAGTAATGGTTGTAGAAAGAGAATTGCATCTAACAAGTTTGTCTTCTGACAAAATGAGGCAATACCTTCTTTCTCCCTGTTCGGTGCACATGTTCACCTTGTGTTTCCACAGTTTCACCTTCTTTGGCCAAGTTCACCACTATCACCCCAGAATTCTTTTCTTGACATTTATTCAAGAGAAGAGTGTGTGCAACACTTGACACCTGGTGAAAAGCACACCTATCTATAACATGATAATTCTCAGTGACCTTGAATAATTTATATTCATCTTTTTCCATCTTAAAAAGTTGGATTTGGGCTTCAATTAGGAGGATATTAGCTTGCAATGTTGTAATATCACTCTCTTGAGTATAAATGCTGCATTATTCTTCCGTGCATTTAGAAGGAGACTTCGTCATTTGAGCTTAAAAGTATCGTAATATAAGAGCTAACAGTAACTCAATTTTGTTTTTAGAAAATTTGAGCAGTAGGAGGAATATCTTTATCACTCATCGTTACCACAGGTTTCATACAGGGTTGGCACCCGTTTGGTGCCTACATTTATGCGATTTGTTACCTCATCCAAATAAATGGACAGAAAGAAAAGAGACTCGTAGCCTCTATTCATATGGAATGAGCAGAATAATGGTGTTTCCTTCTCTTGCCTCATATCAAGGAACTATGAGAATTGATTTTGCTCTGGTTGCTATCAGAAATATGACTTTCCTTATTCGCCTATAACGAATATTCAAATTCATTATGTGCGCTTCTTTATTTCTAAAAGGCGATATGTTTGTATTCTATTTTGGAAATGTTGCTTTACTTTTCTTTGTTTTTACTCCCGTCAGTGTTGGTTTCTGACAGTTCTTCCTGCTGTCTTTTTATGACCTATTAGATATTGCACCTGTCATCGAGGGTGCTGTTCAGCATATAGCATCGAGAAGGTTGGAAATTGGGGGTTTGGATTTAACAAAGCTACTAGCGGATGAGCTTAGTAAATCAAATCCAACAGTGAAACTCAATATTTCTGATGTTGAAAAATTGAAAGAGCAATATGCATGCTGTGCTGATGATGATATTGCCTATGAGAAGCTTCAACAATCATGCCTGGAAGAGAAACATACTCTGCCTGATGGCCAGGTTTTTATGCACTATTTTCCGCTTTTAAGGCACCATTGTACAAAGTTGAAAGAACACCAATTCATTGTAATATACATCTCTAATTTCAAGAACTTCTTCTGGTTTCTAAAGGTAAACATAACCTTTTGTTCTCAAGCTGATGAAAGAAATCCTCGTTCAATTTCTCTAAAGGAAATTGTAGTGTAGTGGCTCTCTTTAGTGTTGCTTTGCTAGAACAAGCCAGTTCATTAAAATTACCGCTTCTCTGATTGTATTATTCTAGCGAAGGGGTTTAAAACCTCCATTTGTGATCTCTTTCGGTGGCCCATTATGGAGTTGAAGACCGATTTGGTTTTAAAATTAGTAGGATTAATGTTAGATATTTTTCTCTGCTTCTCTCTGTGGAACAGAAAAGTAAGTAAATATCTTAGGGAAAGGAGCTAACGGGCTGTGAGCTTTTTGCACTCCACTAAACACTAGATATTTATAGGAGTAAGGGCGTTGTATTTTAGGATCATGGTGTATTGCAGTTTACTGATTTTGATAAAATTTTCTCTAGCCGGCCTTCATTTATTGTCGTTCTGTCATCCTTATCTTGTGGGTAGAACTGTTGATGTGTGAATGCATCTCATTTCATTTTTTGTATTTTAGGTAATCACAATTGGAAAAGAAAGATACACAGTTGGAGAGGCATTGTTTCAACCATCTATATTGGGTAATGATACTCATGGAATAGTCGAGCAGCTTGTTCATAGTATTTCGTCTGTGTCGTCTGAAAATCACCGCCAGCTGCTAGAGAACACAGTACTTTGTGGTGGCACTGCTACTATAACCGGTAAGTCTTCATCTCCTTGTTTAGATGAATTTGACTGACGAATGTTTCATATTTCTCTGTATTTTTGCATTTCTGTTTTGTTAGTAGAACTTTTTAGTTTTCCTTGTTTTGTTGGTTTATCTCAAGTAGTTCAATTTTATTGGATGTATTTGAAGTGCTGGTTGTATGACATTCAGTCCTTTCCTTGCTCGAATTAATGCAACCGGGAAGTGTAATATTCCTTTTTATTTCCGTTATTGGTATTTTTTTTTTGGCAAGCTTTCAATATTTATGTACTGGATACATTTGAGATTGAGTGCACTTAGAAGAGGTCCGATAGGCTGATGTTTAGCTAGTGGACCATAAGTAGCGGTCAGCAGCAATAATTGTTCTTTACAAAATACGTCTTCTCCTTAGGAGAATGACCTCGATCATTTCCTTCATAGAATTGGCTTGTGCTTCATATGCTTGACGGCTACAGCAACTCTTTGACAAGCAAAGAGTAAAACATAAAGGCAATCTCAACGTCTTCTTTCTGCTTCTCCTAAGTAGGATATTCCTGTAATATTCTCAATGGATGCCTGCATGGTGATGACACACACAATATATTGAAATGCTGATGAGTATGCTATTGATCAGAGGGACCATTTCTCCCTTTGATTGGTAACATTTTTTCCAAGCTCCAGGACACAAATCCCTTTATAATCTTACTATCCCCTCTTACCAAACTGGTTTAGACCTCTACCCTGCACATTATCCCAAATGAAAAGCAGGAAGAGCTGATTGACTTGTTGATGAGTTAGCATTGATAAGTTCCCACAGGGTTGGCTGAGTGAGTGGTTGAGATATAGGAGTAATAACTTGGAAATGTCCTGGTTCTAATCCCAGCTCCAACTCTCGGTGCAAACCTATCTGCTTCGGCCTTGGTGGGTAGGTTTGAGTCGACACTTGTGCTTTTGGTCTGTGAAATCAGTCGAGGAGTGTGCAAGGTCGTCCAGAGACCATGGTAATTAACAAATTATAAAGAGTTGGTATTGACATACTAATAAATAACATGGCTTTCTCTTGTAGTTATACTTTTATCAATAACAACAACAATAGTAACTTGAAGTAGGCAGGTAGATCGGTATGGAGTATCACATTGAAGAGAAGTAGAATTTGCTCCTCTCCCTATCACTACATAAGCCAACATATATTGCGAATGAAGGTAAAAAGTTTGTATAATGGTGTCTCAATGATGTGATTAGACATTTCTCTTTTCTTTTTGGTCGGATGATGAGTGTACGGTGAAGAGGGGAATGGATTCAGAGACCCTCAATCAGTCGATTGGCACGGATGGATTGGACATGCCTGAACGCGTCTTTCCTTTTGAAGTTTGCACTGGCCATTTGTAAAGTCTAGACTGTGTTGTTCCTTAGGTCTTGCAAATGAAGTAGTAGTGTAATACATGTGATTTAAACTTGTATTACGCATTTATGCTTGGACCATGTGATAGTTGCTCGCCTTGAATCCATTAGGAGTAAAGAAGCTTTCACTGATTGAAGCTCTACAATTTTTCCTTATATTGCAGGAAACTGTTACAGCTGCTAACCTTTGTGTTGCTTGTGGTTGTAGGGTTTGAGGACCGGTTCCAAAGAGAAGCTACGCTTTGCTCATCAGCAGTTCGTCCATCGCTAGTAAAGGTATCGTATTGTTATTCATTGATTGACAGCTTAGCGTTCTTTTCACTTCTTGGGAGTGATCAAATGCTTCAAGCTGTATATGCTTATATTCTTATGTTTCCATCATAAAAGCAGCGTATAACATAAGATTGTCAGCCCAAGTCATTGCAAAAACTCCAGGTTTCTGGATCAGGAACTACCGCTTTGCTTCTCTCATTAATTAGTGCTCGTTATGAATGAAGAGCTACCACCTTACTTACGATAGTTAAAAAACCGGGGAGCAGATCATTGGAATGAACAGTTCTTTGTTTTGTTTGATATGTAATGGCAGGATATCCTCCATTCATATCGCCATCCTCTTGCTCATCACTTTTGCTTGTAGTTACTAAAGTTTCCTTTATTTTCGGATATTCTTACAGGCTCCAGAATATATGCCAGAGAACTTGACTTCATATTCAGCATGGATTGGTGGTGCTATACTTGCCAAAGTCGTCTTCCCTCAAAACCAGCACATAACTAAGGCAGATTACGACGAAAGTGGACCTTCTGTTGTTCATCGAAAATGCTTCTAATACTAGCCGAGACATCTGTATTTTTTAAGTCGTAGTCACTTGTACTCTTTGCTAGAAAGGTAGTTTGTTCAACTTCTTGCTCATTTTAAAATGCAGTTTTGTACATCAACTCACCAACTAGTGGTTTTCAGATTTCTTATTTAAACTAAGAGTTTTTTACTTCAGTTCAGTGGATATCTGCCTTTATGCTCACTGCTAGCGACTCCCATTATAGCCTACTGGCATATATATATATATATATATGTGTGACTTATAGCCTGTTTGGCCAAGCTGCAAAAATCGGCTGGTGGATCTATTCACTCGTAACGTGATATCTTGGGTTCTAGTATTACAACGGACTTAATTTTACTTTCATTAAGTATTTTTTTTATTTAAAAAGAAGAGAAAAGAAAAAAACTTCTAAGTACAATAGACATGACCAAAAGATTCTAATAAAATTAGTCATCTGGTGGTTGATTATCTTGATTATCACTTTCGTCATCAGACGACATTGTCATGACATCTTCAAGTTCTTTGTCCTCTGATTGCTTTTCTTCTACACCTTGATTTCTTCGATCTGATCTAACCCAATCTTTGAAACATACTAGCATTTCCAATGTCGGCCCAACCAATGAATGGTTATTGTCTTTGATTTGCATTCTTTCTTGACTAAAAGCATTTTCAGACGTCACGGCTGAAACCGGAACACTTAGCACATCCCGAGCCATTTTAGAAAGAACAGGAAATTCTTTTGAGTTATCCTTCCACCATTGCAAAATGTCAATGTTAGAATATCGATCTTCCGTACCCAGCTTCAAATAAAAATCAAGCTCATTAAAATCGATTCGAGATTGACGTTGTAGAGCGGCAAATTGTACCATAAAGCTTGTTGTACCTCCCATTTCTTCAGAAGAGTTAGTAGAATTAGAGGTAGAAATATTTGGTTTAGCACTATATATTAATTTATGATAATAATCATATAATGCAGAAACGTTTGAAAATACACTAGATTTAGCAGTTTCCATATCTGGTTTTTCTCCCTCAGCAATTTCTAAATGTTCATATAATACTCTTGTTAATTCTTCAGCATAATATAATTTTATACGAGGATTTAATACAGCACCAATTTGAAAAATAGATAGAATAGGAAAAATATATTTTTTAATTTTTTCCTTCATCTCTATAATAACGTCTCTATAAATTTCATTATCCTTATATTTAAAGAGTAAATAAGCAATTTCAGCTATATAAAGCAAAATATTATCAACACTAGGACAACAACTACTACAACATTTTCTAGCTTGATAAATTTTTGATAATAATATAACAATATCTTTAACAACATCCCAATCTGAATTAATTAAAAAACTAGCAAAATTTTCAATATAATTATTATATGTAGCAGATATAGGCTCTCTATATTTATATGCTATATTTAACATGATATATAAAGAATCCCACATTGTGACAATTTCTACAGGTATTGTTCTTGGTCTAAGGTTATTTTCTTTACATTTTTTTCCAAATTCCCTAATTCTTGTTATTGAATTACTTTGAAAAATAAATGCAATTGCTCTTCTAATTTTGGTAATATAAGAATAAAAAAAATTAAGGCTATCACGTACAATTAAATTAAAAATAACATGAAAATTATCATTTAAAAGTGGTACAGATTGTATTTTTAAATTTGACATAGCATCAGTATTGTTATTATTAAACGAAATACCCATAATTTTGTCATTAAGACCATAAAACGTTAAAACATCCTGAATAGATTTATTAATAGAAGGACCATTATGTTTATCTTCAATATAACGATAAGCTATAATACGTTTATGCATTACCCAATCAGAATTTATCCAATAACATATAATTGTTAAATAATCTAAGTGATGAACGTCACGACTAATATCAAATGTAAGAGAAACTCTACAATTAAGTTTCGAAAATAAAGAGCATAAATACTGTTGATATTCTCTATAAAACTTAAGAACGATATTTCTACGAGTAGCTCTAGGAATACCGCTAAAACAATAATTATTATCTACTCCATTAATATATGTACTAAAACCTTTAGAAAAAGTAAATTTAAAAGGTAAACAGTCACTAGCTATCGGTTTTGTTATTTCTTTTTTTTTAACGTAATTAAATAATTTTTCAAATGGATTAATTATTTGTTTTTTACCACTTGCCTTAAATTTCATTTTCCATTGTGAATGTGTTTCATTAGTATATTGTGAAGAATCATCATCAGAATTATGAGAAGATTGTTGATTAACAGAACTAATACTATTAACTGGTGTTTTACCTTTATTCTTACCCTTTTCCTTACCAAACGTACGTTTATTTGAAGCCATAATCCAAATAAAATAATAAAAACTAAAAATTCAAAGATAATGAAATAAATACGAGAATTAATATTCTAAAGCAAGTAAAATAATAGTTAAAACGAGTTTACCGAAATACTGTATCAAAAGCAATTACGAAAATAACCGTAAATTGTTATCGCTCGCTCTTGAACTTCAAACACCGAAAAATAAATGAGGCGAGAAAAATAATAATCGACAGCTCTGAATCTTAACAGTAACAGTTTAGTGAGAATGAGAGATTGTAGTGAGGAAAAAAAAATAGAGTTAGAGGTATTTATAGTTGGAATTTGGAGCTAAAATGTAATATTTCAAAGTTGGTGGTGAAAAAAAAAAGAAAAAATTACCGTTTTGGGCCGTGCCCAACGGCTAGTAGGCCTAAAAGGAAAAAATTTGGTGGGTTATTGTGCCGGGCCTAACGGGCTCTTAGTGGGCTGGCCCGGTCCCGATCCCGTCCCGGGCTAGGGATAAAATTGGAAATTAACAAATTAGGGTTTTATTAGTAACCCCATTTATACATTACTGCTTCTGTCTTTCTCTCGTCTTTGGCAGCAGCAGCAGCAGCAGCACAGCAACAACAAACCCTAACCCGAAGACCCAATCATGGTATTTTTTTCTCCCTTTTTTTTAAAAACATTATTAGATCTATTTATATATACTTTACTCTTTTAATTGTGAACTCTTTAGTTTTAATTTATTGCACAAATAGTAAAATTGAGTGTTTTGATTACCAAAAATATTTTGTTTTGCTAGTTGGGAGATTATTTGAGGTAAATGTTGATTGAGGCTTAGGAATGAAAATGATAAATTATCGGGTTTATTTGATTGGAAGTTGCTTTTGAAATTAATAATTTTCTGGGATTTTTCTGTGAATAAAAAGCCAATTTTTTGAGGCCCCAGGTTTTTTTTCTAGTCGTAAGAGCACAGGTTATGATGTGTAGTTAGGTGCACGTTAAGTGGCGGAGGGTAGAGGGACAGGCGCATTATCAATTAGGTTCTGAACAGTGTGCAACTGCCCCTCAATGATTTTTCGGTTATGAATAAACCCATTCTTGAGCCTCCAGGGCTTTGGTCTAGTGGTGAGAGCGCAAGTTGTGATGTGTATTTAGGTGCGCCTGGCTCATTATCAATTAAGTTTTGAACAGTGCGCAACTGCCCCTCAATGATTTTTCGGTTATGAATAAAGCCATTCTTGAGCCTCCACGGCTTTGGGCTAGTGGTGAGAGCGCAAGTTGTGATGTGTATTTAGGTCCACCTGGCTCATTATCAATTAAGTTTTGAACAGTGCGCAACTGCCCCTCAATGATTTCTTGCTGATGAAAAGAAAGCCAATCTTGAGCCTCCAATGCAGGTCGTGATGTGTAGTTAGGTGCACCTTAAGTAACTAAGAATAGAGGGGCGGGCTCATTATCAATTAAGTTTTGAACAGTGCGCCACTGGCCCTTGATGATTTTTCGGTAATGAAAAGATATCCAATTGTGTTCTTGATGTGGAGATATTAGAGTTTGCTATTGGTACTTAAAGTGCTGATTTAAACCCTCTTTCAGTTTCTGCTGAAGTAACTGAATTCCTTCAAGATTATTTGTTTGAACCCCATCGAGCATATTCCTGTCTTGACTCTTCTCTTCATTATGTGTACATTAGTTAGGTATACTTGATATATGTTGTGCAATTGGGGGAATATTGATGAAATGACTTATCTTCTACTAGTTCGTAAACGACCTACAATTGATTATATCTTAAAATTTGATGATTGAGGTTCCTTGTTTTTTTTGGCTTATATTTCATGTTCAATTGTTCATACCATTTAATTTGTTGAGATTGGGCATTGGAACTTTTTAAGACTACTTCGTGCATTTTTTTAATCCTCGTATGAGAGAATGAACGTTTTAACTGAACAATTTTTTTTTTCAGCCGAAGCAAATCCACGAAATCAAGGATTTCCTTCTCACAGCAAGGAGGAAGGATGCACGGTCCGTCAAGATAAAGAAGAACAAGGATATGGTCAAGTTTAAGGTTCGCTGCTCCAAGTACCTCTATACACTCTGTGTGTCCGACTTTGAGAAGGCCGACAAGTTGAAGCAGTCACTTCCTCCAGGTATATATACTTAGCTCTCAGTGCTGACATTTTAGTTACCGCCTTCCATTTGGCAAGTTTATCTGCTGTATAATTACTGAGTTTGCATAGTTCAGTAAGTAGTTCATGAATCTAATGGTTGGAGAGCATTTTGATTTGTAGGTTTGAGCGTGCAAGATCTTTGAAGATGGAAGGCTTAATGTTTTTTTCCCTTAGATTGTGATTAGGTACTGGAAAATTTTAAGAACTTGTTGTTTCTTTACAATTTCTTGTCCTGTTGAAGTCTAAAATTTTGATCAAATTTTGATATTTTTGACTTTATTGTGAGCCCTTGTATGGTGTTAACAGAATTTTGATGGTCGGATGGCAAATTTGGTTTATTCGGCTTATCTCAATTTTCTTAGATTAGTGTAGTATCTTTAAATTCTCAAAGACCAGGAATGTCAGTTTTTCTTGTTTAAACAAAAAAGGTACCAAATCATGTCCTTTTTGATAGTCAAGAATGTTAAAATTGTCTAATACTTGAATGAATTTTTTAGATATTACGTGGTTTCTTAGAAGTACCTCTAGCCTAGCTCATCTAATCAAAAAAAATCTCAATTCCATTTTTGTTAAATACCATTTAATGACAGTTTCATAAACTGTATTTCATAATGCACTTCAACAATAATAAACTTAGTGTAATCCAAGTGGGATTTGAGTAGGGTAATGTGTAAGAAGACTTTATCCTAAAGTTAGAGAGATTGTGTTCGATAGATTCTCGACCCAAGAAACAATGAAAATAAAGCAACAAAGAATAGTAACAACATTGTAATAGAGTAGCAAATGTGAAAGACATAACACGTAATAAGAAAATACAAGAATAGTACTATTGCGACAAGTGAGGGTTTATACTTCATGCATCTCAGTCCGGATCCATTGCAAGTTACCTTTCTTTGTTTTGACCATATAATTGATTGGTTATGATAAGGTAGTCCGATACACTAAACTCCTGCTATGCGCGGAGCTCGGGAAAGGGACAAATGGACTTACCAATAATAGGTAGATTCAATATATTGGTACGTGCTTGAGCTATGGAAATGAAGACACACAGCAAGGTCTTCATGAAATTCCTCAAGAATGCCATTATTTTGGCCACAATTGAAATCACAGAGCATATGAAATGACTTATCTGCCAAATTGTAACGTAAAATGGCCATTTCAGGAATATGCAAAACCAAGAAAGTATCCTCCTCTTTCTCTCCTCTTACAACATTAACCACAGCCATTGCATAGTAATGAAAATCTGTTGGCTCAAGATAACGTCGAATTATCCTAGGATATGCTAAAACAACATCTTCAACATTCACCTCGTATTTCAAGAACCACTCAGTCCCATCATTTTTCATCTCGTAAATATTGTACAAACTTAGTTTCTGTCGACTCACTTGAATCAAGTGCAAATAACCATAAGACTCTCCAAAATAGACAATCCTATGATCCTCAAAGCAATTAGGTATAGGAAATTCTTCAAACTTTTCTTGTTCCAAATTGAAACGTTTGTTACATGACACATAAATAGCTCCATTCCAGTAAACTAATCCATGTCTGAAACTTATATCGTAACATTTAGGAAAAGATGGACCAGAAACTCTCCATTTCTTTGATTCGGATGAGTAAATTTCAATCTGGTTCTCAGGTTCCAGTTCAGAAATTCGGAGGCAGATGACTTTGTAATGAGGCGATTTCCACGGATCAAAGGCTAAACTCATCCCTATAACATCCCCTCCTGGTTTAGCAAGTGTGATGAATTGTTGAGTAGTCGGGTTGAATATATAGTAATCTTCATTAAATGTGAATGGATTATGTTTGGTACAACAAAGCAAAAGTCCATTACAAGACTGCATTATAAAGATTTTAGGAGAGTTATTTTGTAGAAAAGGGAACAATTGGAATGGTGTTGGAATTGGATATTCTAAGTTAAAAGACACAAATTTGTGAAAAGGGTTGGTTAAAAATGAAGAATGGTACAAGAAAATGCCACGAGCAGGGTTGAAATAAGGGATTCTGAGGCGTGTGAAGTGTGGACTAGAGATTAAAGAACACCATTTTTTCGATATGCATTTGCATTGGATGAGTGATTTTACAGGCAGATGTAGGAGGATTTCTGTTAATAGTTCTTCATTTGAGAAAACTATATTTGCAGAGAATTTGGAAGGACTGATTATGATCTTTTTTTTGCTCTTTGGCATTTTGATTATGTGTAGAATTTTGGAATAGGGCAGCCTGGTGCACAACGTATCCCGCGTTCACGCAGGGACGAGGGAAGGATTGCACCCAAGGGCGTGTGATGTATGCACTCTACCCTGATACAAGCATCAATGGTTGGTTTAATGGCTAGAACTCGACCATTGCTCCAAGTCTCCTCTTCGGTGTAGAATTCTAGAATATGAAGAGGAATAAGGAGTGTTTGTCTAGAGAAAGTTTCTTGGTTTGAAGCATATTTTGAATTGAAATGGCCATTTTTAAAGCTGTTTTTATGCAAATATTGAGCTTGCAGAGAACGTTTCTTTGACATTTTTTATTTTGTTTGGTTGTTGGATTTTAATTTGATTCCTCAAATGAAAATATAATATGCAACCAAAAAGTCAAATGCAATGGTTTTCTACACATGATTAGAAGTTGATGTAATAATATTATTTTTCCTAATACATCCTACTAACTTTGAAGAAAAGTGCTTTTCAACTTGGAGAAACTTGACCAAACAACAAACAGCAGAGGCGGAGCGAGAATTTAAAACTTGTGGATTCGAGATTCTAATTCGTTTATGTTACTGAGTTCTAAATTTAGAATTTATACATATTCAATGAAGTTTTAAGACAAGTATATAATTTGGATCAAAGTTATTGATTTCGGCCGAACCCACAAATTATATGCTAGCTCCGCCCCTGCCAAACAGGCTAATACACAGCTTCTGACTACACAATCTGCCTAATAATAGAAATTAAGAGCCTCTAACTTCTTTTCTAGCTTACTTCTCATGGCCTCTGTACATAACTCACTACTGTCTATTTTAATTGATTTTTTCGGTTGTTTTTATATATATTAAAGAATTCATCTTTTAATATTTATTGACAACAAAATTAACTTTAATTTGTTTATTAAAAATACGACTAGATTCTTTAATCCAAAAATAACTTTGGAAAAAAATTTAATCACTTCTTGGTAAAAAAAATCAAATATTACGGACTATGAAAAAGACAAAATCAATTTAAGTGTATCGAAGGTAGTACCTCTGGGTTTACTCTTCCCTTGAAAGAGGCACATGTTCCTCTCTGTCGACAGAAGATAAACACAAGCAAACTCACGTTCCCTCAATCTCATTCTATTTTCTTCTTTCCTCGTTTCTCCCCTTACTTATACTTTTTGGGGCGTTGTCTGTTAGTACGGTATATTATTTAATTATTTTGGTTCGATTTTGATATTTGATATTTTAAAATGTTACACTAATACCATATCTAATTAAATTTGATATGATTTGATTTTTTTCTTTCGATTTCGATTTATTCGGTCAGGTAACTTCGATTTATTCGGCTCGAATATTAATTAGTGCATATTACCATAGATTGTAATATTCTTAAGTAAGATACTCATAAATACGGAAATAAAAAATATTATAATATAGTTAAAAAAAATTAAAAACTAAAATGCTAACCAAGACGGGATAAAAGTTAAAATGTAAGTAGGCAACCGAAGAAAATCGGGAAAAGCAAGTATAATGAAAAAAAGAGAGGTAAAGATTATAGAAAGCTATAAAAATAATGGAAAGTAAAATTTAGAATTTTAATATTTAATATGTGTATTTTATGACTTAGTATAATTTCAATATGGTATCGGTATTTTAGTATTTTATTTTTGAATACTAAATATCATACCTAATAGGTTAATTTTTTTTTTTAACTTAAACCAAATACTAATATATTGACTACTAAGTACCAAAATTTTCGATTTCGATACGGTAATTTAGTATTTATCAAATTATGCACGACCCTAACTCACTTGCTCGTTTCTACCCCTCCCTTCCCCCACCCCGTTCCCTAGCAGGATACCTAAAAACACCTTTAGATTGCACTCGAATTATTTGGGGGGGAAATACACATGTGAGCACTTTCTAAAAAATATTTAAGAAAATAATACGACTCGTTATTTATACCATAAATGACAATTTGTTTTACACTAATGATAAATAGAGATTATGCACATAATTAATGAACAACCAAAACACACAAATTATGGGATATTTGTCTTTTCACTCTCTCTTTCTCTCTCTCCTATTTTAATTTAGGGATTCAATTATATTCTCTTATCTTTCATTACATTTTTCTCTCTCTTCTTTAACCATTACACCAATTTTATTCACTTAATCATTATGAAACAAATACATACTACATATTCAATTTTATATATATATATATATATAAAACTTTTTGAGGAATTATATGTATAATATTGTATTAATATAGGAGAAAAGGTAATATACATGGTATAACTCAATTATATTATATTTTTAATGAAGTATAATATTATGTACTCCTCTTTTAGGTTCTATTAATTTTATAACAATTATCTTCAACATGCGTGGACCTGAAATGACTATGTATAATTTATTTTAGAAGTATAATAATGTATTAATATACATAGTTAAATTCAATATATGTTATAATGGTATTAAGGTATTATATTGCATATACCTGGTATAATTGTTTTTTTAGAAATACCATGTATGAACGTTATTGTAATAATATACCTTCTGTGACCTTTTTAATGAGTAAGTCTTCCTCTTTTTGGTTGAACTAGCTTTAGTGTACGTGCGTTGCACGTGTGGTTAACGTCAATCAGTAAAATATGTGTGTATGAAGAACATGTAAATCATATTAAATGCTAAAAAAAATTAAAAATAAGTAACTTTATACAGAAAGTATAAGGAGTTGTCATTTATTTGAGCGAAGACCGGAAATAAAATTAATTTATGGCAACTAACTTAGAAATATTGTGTCTTCTAATGTTTCATTCTTATTGTTTTTAACGTTTGCATCTTTTACAGTTTGACTCTTACTACTATATTATAATCTATTTTATAATAAATTTATAAAAGTATGACTTGAATTTTTCGCAAATTAGTTAAATCAAAGATTTATTAGTTAATTAGGATTGTTCTTAACGTTAAAGAGATTTTTGTTGTTGATTCAAATCTTAATAATAGTTTATCCCAAGTTTTAAATATTTAATTGCAATTATAATTTTTATCCAATATGAATTTTACGTTCAAGATAATAAAAATCGTTCACTTAATAATTCAACTTAAAATTTATGTCACTTTTTTTAATAAATAAAGTTAGCATGCTTCCTTTACAGTTTTAGTAGTACACATAGTCATTGAAAATATAAATAGTGGATAGAACTTCACAAAACAACTAATAATCCATGAATTTCAGATGAACACAAAATCAAAGTGCTTTGAAAATGAGAAAAAACATTTAGAAAGAATACTAAAGTAAACTAGTAAAATACACCGGGGAATGACTCAGAATTATATTTGAAAGACTATATTTAGTTTCGATATATCATTATTCAAGTGTAATTAATATTTAAATAATTCTAATATTGATTAACTTCATTTGTCATCATATCTGAAAATAATTAGTTTTATAACAATTCTAGAATTTATTTTTAAAAGGTAAAATGACTGTTACATATTTCAATTGGAGAACACGTATTTCTTCTTAATTTTAGGGGCATATTGTCATGACCCAAAATCTAAACCATGTCGTGATGGCGCCTATCGTGTTACTAGGCAAGCATATTTCCCAAATATTACTACTGATCGATTTTAAGAATTTAATAAAATAATACCAACATTTAAATTTCTCATAAATTAAATCAACTCTAAATATAATTAGTATAAAAATACGGAAGCTAGCCCCAAATATCAGGGTGTCACCAAGTCATGAGCGTCTAAATCTATGAACTAGGATATGTAAACTATCTAATGTCCAAAAGAAGAAATGACAAAAGGAGTAACAAGGTCATGCGGACGCTAGCAGCTACCTTGCAATCTCCACAGATAGCCGGCCCGAACTCAACGATCGCCGCGCTCTAACTCACCCGGACCTGCACATAAAGTGCATGGTGTAGTATGAGTACAACTTACTCAGTAGTAACAGAAATAACTAAGGAACTGAGCAGTAGTGACGAGCTAAGCAAAGCAGTCCAATTATTTATTTTTCACAATTTAAAAATATTAGAAATAAACAGGTAAATTCCATAACTCAGTAAATGCCACAAAGAAATTTAACAGATAGATACAGCAACAACAAAAGTAAATGCAACCTCACAACAATGTCACTCCATCACTAATCACTCGCACTCTGCACTCAACACTCAACACTCAACACTCAACACTCAATACACTCAACACTCTGCGCTCATTGGGGGCGTACAGACTCCGAAGGGGCTCCCAAAGCCCAAGCGCTAAGCACAGACAGCTCACGTGCCATAATATCAATACCTGGATCCGCACGGTTAGCTCACGTACTACGCGGACAACTCACGCACTATGGTATCACTACCTGGATCCGCACGGTCAGTTCACGCGCTATGGTATTAATATCCTCACAACCAGGCTCTCGGTCTCACTCAATCATGTACCTCACTAGCCTTACCATCATCAATAAATAAGGGAGCACAACCCACATCAAGTATCACACCATATTAGCAAATAACAAAGACTGAGGTAAACATGTACAATGATTTCTATGACTGAGCACAAATAATGTGAGCATGAATAAAGCCTAAGGATGATCTCTAACATGAAGGCAAACAAGTTCGACAACAAGTAATTACATAAACACAGATGATTTCCATGAGGTCTCACGGGACGGACCAAGTCTCAATACCTCGCGGTGAACACCCACACGCCTGTCACCTAGAGTGGGTAGCACCTCCAAACAATCACATGATATCAAATTCTCCGGGTTTAAACCATCAAAGCCAGAGTTAAAATTATTTCTTACCTCAACAGCGTAAAATTCTACTCTGGGATGCCCTCGTCTCTGGACTCGGTCTTCAAAAGCTTCGAATCTAAACAAAATCATAATACTACTATCAACATGTGCTAAAGAATCAAATTCCACTAGAAAAAATATATAAATAGGCCAAAAATCCGAAATCGGCCAAAATCCGGCCCTCGGGCCCATGTCTCGAAACCAGTCAAAAATAGAAGAATAATAAACCTTGTCCTCTCCCGAGTATAACCATATATAACTTATCAAAATCGGACTCCGTATGGTCCCTCAAATCCTTACCTAAAACTCTCCAAAACTCAAGCCCTAACTCCCTCAATTTCACTTTGAAATTATCAATCAAATCCCAAAAAGGAAGATGGATTCATGAAATATAACCAAAATCGAGTAGAGAACACTTACCCCAATCCCTATGGTTAAAATCGCCTCCAAAATCTCCCAAATCCGAGCTCCCCAACTCAAAATATGACCAAATGAACAAACCCTTATTTTATATACTTGTCTGTCAGCTATTCTGCCTCGTTTCTCGTGTCAAATGATTCTGAAACTCATTTTTATGCCTCAAATAGATTCCTTGTAAAATTCTAGTCAAGTTAGGCTTTTGAATCACTCAATTTGACCATATGTTGGTTTCAATATTTGCAAGTAGTGCAGATTTTTAAATATGCCGTCAGTGACAATTTCGTAATTAATATGAAAAATCTGGCAACCTAATTCTTAGTAAAATGACCATAAAATCCTCATATGATATCCAATTTAATGATTCTTTTTGCTACAGGTCCGTAATTACGATACGGATTTAATGATTCAATCAAAAAAGAAATCGGAGCTCATTTGTTCAATATGATATCATTTATGCTTGAAGAAACGGCGTCGAAACATAAGTAAAAACGAGCACAACACAAGTCAAACCTATCCGAAACTCACCCGAGGCCCTTGGGACTTCTTCTAACAAGTCATATATCACTACCCGAACTTAGTCGAACCTACGGAACACCCAAAACAACACCAAAACACCAAATCAACCTCGACTTCAAGCCTAAAAACTTCTAAACTTCCAACTTTCGCCAATTCAAACCTAATTCTACCACGGACCTCCAAATTACACTCCGGATACACTCTTAAGTCTAAAATTACCCAACGAAGTTAATCGAATCCTAAAATCCAAATACGAATCCGTTTACTCATAAATCAACTTGCGGTTGACTTTTCTAACTTAACTTTCTAACTAAGAGACTAAGTTTTCATTTCATTCTAAAATTATTCCGAACCCAAACCTACCAACTCGATATAACTCAACACAGCTGAACAACACATAAAGAACCAGAAATGAGGGAAACAAGGTTATAACTCTCAGAACGAACGACCGGGTCGTTAAACATATCTTTTGAAAAAATCTTAAGAAAATTATAGTAATTCATGTAACATGATATTGAATATAAACGATTGATATATCTGTTTTTTGGTAATTAAATTCCTGTAACGACCCGACCGGTCGTTTTGAGAATTTAAGCTCCATTCGGGGGTGTAACGTCATAAGAAGCCTCACCTTGTGTATATCGACATGTGTGCGTGGTTAGATTCAGTTACTGGATAATCCGGAGTCGAGTTGGGAGAAAATTTCAGTTTTAGAAGCTTAAGTGATGAAAGTTGACTAGAGGTTTGACTTTTATGTAAACGGCCTCAGAATGAGTTTTGGTTAATGCCAACAACTTCGTATGATGATTTTGGACTTACGCGTGCATCCGGAATTGGTTTTGGAGGTCCGTAGAGTAATTTGAGGTAATTTGGCGAAAGTTAGAATTTCGGCGTTTCCGGCTGATAGGTGAAATTTTTATATCGGGCCCGGAATGGAATTCCGAGAGTGGCTGTAGGTTTGTTGTGTCATTTGGGATTTGTCTGCACAATTTCATGTTAATCCGGGTTGAATTGATAGGTTTCGACGCGAGTCTTGATATTTGAAGTTTTGAAAATTCCTAAGTTTGATTTTTGGTTTGATTCGTCGTTTTGGTGTTGTTTATGTGATTTGAAACCTCGAGCGAGTACGTGTTAGGTTCTATGACTTGTTCGCATTTAGACGGGGTCCCAGGGGCCTCGGGTGTGTTTCGGATGGTCTACTGACCATTTTCTTCCAATTTAGAGTTGCCGTCTTCTGGTGTCTGAAGTCCTTCTACGCGATCGCGATGTGTCTCTGCTGGTCGCCCAAAAATTTCTCTTCGCGATCGCGTAGCTACACCTTTTTCCCTTTCGCGTTCGCGTGAGCATCTTCGCGATCGCGCAGTACAATCCAGGCAGTCTTCCTTTTTCCTCTTCGCGATTGCAGAGGATAACCTACTCCTTATACGCGATCGCATAAGTTATTCCGCGATTGCGTAGAGAATTTTTAGGCCAACAACCATTTCCTTCTACGCGATCGCGTTTTGTTTTCCGCGATCGCGTTTCGTTTTCCGCGATCGCGATGAACAAAACACCTGGGAAGATTATAAGTTTCCAAAACCGAGGGTTTCACCATTTCTAACATATTTTGACTTCTAGAACTCGGGTTTGGGCGATTCTTTGAGGGGTTTTCACACAAATAGAATGGGTAAGTGTTCTTCCACTATAATTAATTATATTTCATGAATTAGTTCTTGTTTTTATCATTTAATTTGTGTTTTGGGTTGAGGGAATTGTGGGTTTTGAAAGAAAACTTCTAAGAGGAAATTTCATGATTTGAAAGACCAAATGACATCGGAATTTGATAAATTTAGTATGGGTGAACTCGTATCGGAATGGGTAACCGGAATTTGTAAAATCTGTCGGGTTTCGAGGTGCGGGCCTCGGGGTCAACTTTTGGGTCAACTTTTATAAATTAGTAAAGATTAGAACTTTATTATTCAGAATCATTCCTTATACGTGCTATGTGTGTTTTGAAGTTGTTTTAGTTGATTTTGAGACGTCCGGAGGCCTTTCCGCCCGAGAAGTTCACTTTTGAGTATCCGGTTGTCGTCTTTGAGGTAAATATCTTGCCTAACCTTGTGCGGGGAAACTACCCCCTAGGATTGAGTCTTCTTTGTTGATTGTAATCCGCGTATGCGAGGTGATGAGTGCGTACTCGGACTTATTTGCTAATAGATTGCTCTTTTAGGATTCGTAGGTCCTTATGGTACATGTGAATGAGTTGTCATTGTTACATTTGAATCCTTGGTGGTTAATTTCATCCCCTTCCTGCTTAAATTGGAATTACTTGCTTTTGGATTCCTTTCGTTGGCTATTCGATCTTATATGACTTAACTGAGTATTTTTCCTTCTTTATCGAATCTGCCCTTTATTTTGCCTGGATTCATTATGACCGTTCCTTTTCATCATCTCAATTAGGTTGCGATTCCCGTAGCTGATTACTCTGTAGGTATGCTATTTTGTGTCTCTTTGTCTCGTACCTCTTCACAAAATTTTGTCCAGTTGTCACGTTTTCATTGCTCCACATAGATTACTGAGTCATCACAATTGTTACACGTGTGAAGCTCTTTTTTACCAATACATGTACAACTGCTTGTAATAATATACAATGAATATACAATTATCATACATTTGTAATACAATTCCGACAACAATTATGATAAATATACAATTATAATACAAGTGCGATACATTTCTGAAAAATTGTGACACAATTATGATCTTCATATTTTTCAAGTTTCAATCACGACTCTACACTAAAAATTTAATATAATTGTATTAGCATTGTATCGAATATTATTTTAGGTATTGATGTATCATATACAAGTCACATACAATAAAGATTTTAGAAAGAAAGAAAAACAAGATTCAAAACTTACCCATAACTTGATTCTAGAGCAATGTGTCGAATTTCGTCGTATTGTATCAATAAGAAATAGAGATTTTTGACGATTAGTAAGAAAGAGAGAAATTGAATTTCAACTTTGGTAGAGAAAAGAATATGCAATTTTTTTATGTGAGGGGGTGGGGGGTGGGGGGTGAGATCGGAAGAGCAACGTCT
>ML253763.1:73430-90842 GCA_005239495.1 Nicotiana undulata | reverse complement strand
GTGACGGGCATATGAGTGTTGGTTTATTTGTTGTGGCCCGGCTTATCCCCAGGCACGGTTTAAATATTGTTCCACCATGATATCGGTACTGTGAAGGCTATTAATGCGTAGAAACTAAAAGAAACATAACAAGTATAAATGATAAGACTTCATGTCTATATGTGGAGACTGGAAAGGGTCCGTTACTGTTGTTTCTATTGCGAACTTTACTTGTGCATACTCAGTCCTGTTATTATACATGTATTCGTATTTTAGTCTCAGAATTCATTTATTTATCATGCATTGCCATTGTTTGGGTTGTTACATAACGAGAGTATTGTGAGGAGACTGGTAATTCTGACTGAGTATGGGCCTAGAGCCAAATGTTGAGATGATATACCCTTCGTGGGATTGATATATATATAGCGCTTGGGCCATATCCTTGGCGGCCCCTCCGTAGTCTTTACACCCCCAGTGAGCGCACAGTTATTGAGGGATGGATTTCCCTGGACATGGATTTGTCCGAGATATGAGATATAGAGGGATGGATTTCCCTGGCACAGATACTGTTTATGAGATATGGAGGGATGGATTTCCCTGGTACAGATTATGGATGAGTATGATATCCCGGAGATGGATTTCTCCGAAAGGCTGAATTGGCCTGCTCCCTCGGTACTTAGTGACTGAGTCACCACGTCGTACATGTTACGGGATGGATTTCCCTGGGCCAATGGCCAATTATGTGTACCGAGAGGACTACCTGTGAGAGTTTCATAATACGTACATGGCATTTAATTTTTATTTACGGATATTGTCACTGATATGCTTGGTTATTCCTGAAATATTCATTATTTGAACTGTGATTTACGGTGGTTGAGTTCGTCGCTACCTCCTCAGACCGTAGGTTGTTTTCGCTACTTACCTGCACACTGTGTGTGCAGATCCAGGTGCACCGAGATTTGATGCGGAGCGGTGATAGTAGCCATTCTCTCATAGTCGACGAGGTAGCAGCTGGCGTTCGCTGTCCCGTCCCTCTTTTCCCTATTCTCCCTTCTGTATTAGAACTTTGAAACATAAAACTTCAGTTTTATTATTCTCAGTTGTATTGATGTTAGTAGCTCATGAATGCGTGACTCCAGATCCTAGGGTGATTATTGGAGCTCATTTCTTTAGTTAGACTGTTTTAAATGATTAAAAATGTCAGTATTTCTATTAATTGAGCCAATGATGAGTAAATTTCTCTAGTAAATGAATTGAGTATTGTTGTAACGATGGCTAGCCTGGTTCCACGACAGGCGCCATCATAACCCGGAAACGGGTCGTGACAGCGCGACAATAATTAGAAAGAAAAGAGATGAAGGAAAATGAGCAAGCCAAAGAATGCTAGAAAAGAAAGAAGAGGAAATTAAAATGAACAAATTGGGATGATGCCAAATGACCTTGTGACCCTTGAAGTCATTCTAGAATCGTTAACTGTTTCTAGGTGCATTGCACGTAATGTGATATGTTTATCTAATAAATGCCCTAACGCTGACATTTTGGCTTTGTTTTGCTCCTCTTTAAGTGTTATCAATCTCAGGTAGGTGGTTAGTTTGTTGGCATCCTGGAAAGTCATCCCTACAACACTAGGTCAAAGCGCCAGACAGTCATGATTACCACAGAAACAGACAAAGGAGTTGTGGACCCGCCGAGGGAAATTGTTGAATCAGAATCGGAACTGAAAGAGGAGCTCCGAAGGGTAAAACATCAAGTGGCGGAAATGTATCAGGCCTGGGTTAGGGGACACCCTCCACCTTCATTCCCTACCAGCTATGCAGAAAACCCTGCTTCTCTTCCACCACTATCCCATGCCCAGATGCCCAATACCCTTGACCTTTCCCCACAACACGCACCAGGCTTCACCACTTACCTCTCCTACCCCGGCACTTCGTCCCAGACTTTTCTAATACCACCAACCAAAACAACCTCATACCCTGCTCCCAGATATACTCCTATTTTTGTACCCCCTCCACAAGCTACCCTTCACCAATCCTCTAGTGAGCCCGCATTCTCAGCTCCAGATACCCAATATTATGCTCTCAAACCCACCTTCAAATTCCCAGATCCTTACTCTACACTCGTCACTTTGAGCCTCATGTTGAAACTGAGAAACCACCCAAGAAGCCAGAGCAAGAGGAGATATTCAGGAAAGTAAATAGTCTGGAGAAATCATTGAGAAATATGCAAGGGTTAGGAATCCAGGTGAGTGTGGCTTATAAGGATTTGTGTTTGTTCCCTGATGTCCAACTGCCTGCCGGGTTCAAGATGCCCACGTTTGATTTGTATGACGGACATGGGGATCCTGTAGCTCACCTGAGAGGTTATTGCAGTAAAATGAGAGGCGCCGGGGGGAAAGATGAATTACTGATGGCGTACTTCAGTCAGAGTCTGAGTGGGGCAGCTATTGAATGGTACACCCGCCAGGACGCCAACATGTGGTATACATGGGACGATATGGCTCAGGCTGTTGCTCGGCATTTCAGTACAATATAGACATTGTCCCAGACCTCTTATCTCTGACCAAGGTGCAAAAGAGGCCTAATGAGAGCTTTAGAGAATATGGGTTCCAATGGAGGGATCAAGCTGCAGGAGTTAATCCTCCAATGGAAGAAGATGAGATGGTTAAATACTTTCTTCAGAACCTGGAGCCCACTTACTATGGCCATTTGATCTCTGCCATTGGTAAGACTTTTAATGATGTGGTGAAAATGGGAGAAATGGTAGAAGATGGGCTGAAGTCAAGCAAGATCATAAGTTATTCTGCTTTAAAAGCCACAAGACAGGCAATTCAGAACGACACAAGAAGCTTGTTGGGCCAGAAGGAACATGATGATGTTGCCATGGTTGTCTCAGGATCTCGACCCCGACCCCAACCCCAAACCTATCCCCAAGCTCCATATAATCCACCTCGGTATTATCCTCCGAACAACGTCTGGTCATCTGTCCAACCATTGGGTCACTCCTTATGGCGAGCACCAGAATCGCAAAATACTCGTTCGCCTTCACAACATTTTCGAGCACCCAATAACCATAGAAAACAGGGGCATAAAGCGGAACAAAGGCAAAGAAATAGTTTCTCGCCAATTGGAGAATCCTACACAAGTCTGTTTGAAAAGTAGAATGATTCTGGCCTGATTGAGCCGCTCTTTGGCTATACTCCGGACCCATATGCAAAAGGTTTTGATCCTACTATACGGTGCAAGTACCACTCTAATGTCCAAGGGCATAGCATTGAAGATTGTCATGCTTTGAAGAGGGAAATAGAAAGAATGATTCAAGAAGGTATAATTGTAGTCCAAGGAAGTAATACCCCAAGTGTCACACATAATCCTCTACAGGTACATGACAACGTACAAATTGTTAGGGCGGTTTGCAATGACGAAAGGTTGGTCGAATGAGTCAATGAGCCGCTTGGTGAAAATAATGCGATTGAAGTTGGTGAAGGACTGAACAATTTTGATGTGGGACTTAGTGGATAAGATGTCGAGCTTGGTGATTGGAAAGACACTCCTTTCTTTGTTAGCCAACAGGGAGTTTTGATGGTTCATTTTGTTGTCATTTTTGTCGTCTGGATTATTTCAGGGTTGTAATCCGAATATGGTCTTATGGCTCAAACCCTTCTTCTTATTATTTTTCCTAGTTTGTTTTATTGTAGTAATTCGTCTAGTGTTATCTAGGATTGTTCCAGGGTTGTAACCCATGTCTATTTTGCTTGTTTTGTTCAAACCCTTTTTTACCATTTGTCTAATGCAATCTCCTGTTTTCTGTTAGTTCTAGTCAATTTTTGTTTAGGTCACTTTTCCTTTTATAGTTCTTTTCATGCTGACCCTAGTGACATGACATGCACGCATAATTTTTAGCCTGGTCTTGAAAGTTAGTTTAATCATTAAGAAATGAAACACAACTTTGAATATGAGAAAATGATACATTTGAGGGGAAAAAATCAAGATTCACGCATTCTGAAATAACCTGAAGCTTGAACTGAGTGAAACTGAGGCGGTTAGTCTGGGAAATCAAGACGTTGATGAGATCATGACCCAAGGGAATGTCCCTCAAGCTGTTTGAGGTAGATCAAACAGTGTTGAAATGCATTCTTCCACATCAGGATAAGGTTGAGTCAAGTCTGCTTCGAGCTGGTGAGGGTCATTCGTTGGGACAAAGGTATTGTACATTAGAACTTTTTGTGTGTGTCGATGCCATCAATAGATACTATGTATGGTTTCTTTGTTTATCTTCAATTGCACGCTTGTACTTGGCATTGTTAAAGTTTGGTATGACGAAGGTATTTTATTCTACTACCCAAACACTTTTATCTTTTGCTACACCGTTGAGCCTTAATTGGTTCTCTTTCATACCCCTCTTTTGGAATCCGAAATAGAGTTGGAAAATTTTTAAAAAAATATAGAAAAAACAACAAAAAAAGAAATAAGAAGAGAAAAACAGAAAAAGTGAAAAAAAAAGAGAAAAACAGAAAAAGTGAAAAAAAAGAGAAAACAGAAAAACAGAAAATAGAAAAAAAAGAGAAAAAGAAAGAAAAATGGGAAAAACAAAACAAATTGTACGTTTGAACTATGTTCGACCTGATTATTGTCACCACAAGATACGTAGGCAGCCTTATGGTTCGGTCCCATCAAAATAAAAATCCAAAAAAAAAATTCCCCCCACTCTAAGAAACTGAGGTAGAAGTTTTAATTTTGGCCAAAAGATCTGATTCCAAAAGTTTTAACTTTGAACCCTTTCATCATAAATTATTTTGAGCCTTCATGCCATCCTTTCTTTCTAACCCTATCCAAAAGCCTACATTACGTTCCAAAGAAAGACCTTCCGACCAATCTTTGAGGATGCCAAATCAAGTGTGTGGTGAAAGTATGATTTTCTTGAATCATGAGTAACACCTTCTTCTCAGCACAGAGATAGAAAATTATAAAATGAGAGAGTTTTATTGGTGAAAACCCTTAGGGGAACCATAAGGCGACGGTGAGTTGAGAGAAAGAACAAAATGAGAGAGGCTTTGTTGAATCAAGTCACTGCATGGTTTTGAAGAATGACAAATGACAACACAGTTGAACCAGGCTCATCACGGCAAACATAGTCAAGCAGACTACATGGCACGAGACGAGTCCATGCGCATGAGATAAACATCATCTCAGAATTAAGGGATTATCTCCTAAGCGAAAAGGTTGCAAATTGATAAGGAGATGGACTTCGCATTCAGGTAGGACAGAATCATGATAAAGGAAGATCAAGGAAGTTGAGATAGACTCAAACTCTTCCACCAAGGAAGAGTTGCATCAGAACTGAACAACAACATCACAACTACTGATTCTATAAATTGTTGAAGCATTCCTGCTGAATAAATTGCGCACAAACACAGAAGTGAAACAAGAACTGAAAGCAAAATTACCAAAGCAATTTTGCAAACAGTTCATGTGAAGAATCCTTGTGCGACTCAAAAGCTACTTGAACCAGCTCAAATTGTTCCATCTGTTGTCTTTCGAGTCTAGTTGTTTGTAGTAGGTAATTACATATTGTATCTTTCAGCTTTATCTAGAAGCAATTGTAATAGGTACACAGTGTTCAAGTTAGAGTTCACTTGAAATTTGTCATAATTAGCTAGAGGCTAGTTTGCCACAAAGGGATTAAAGTTAGTCCTTAGGTTTACAAAAGAGTTTATTTTTTAAATGTTGTTTGGCTCATTGACATAGTGAAGAGTTTGGGAAAATCCTACTGGGAAGTAGGTCATTGTTTTTTCCCCTTTTGAGCCAGGTGTTTTTCACGTAAAATTGTTGTGTTCTTTTATTTCTGCAATTACTTTTCCGCAAACTGTAGAAGTTGGAACACCTAGAAGAATCTGGTTCTTCTATAGAGACTGCACTCGAAAAATGGACACCACACAAATCAAACCCCCCCTTTTGTGTGGTATTATCGTATAAAACATCAATTGATATCAGAGCAGGTTATCCTTGAAAAGGCTAACACCTTGGGAAAAGATCAAAATGAGTGTACCACCTGAAAATTGGGAGGGACAATCAACTGCAAGGCCACCACTCTTTAATGGCCAGTGTTACTCCTGGTGAAATAACAGGATGAAGGATCACTTGATTGGAGAAGACTATGAACTCTGGGACATAGTCATTGATGGTCCTTTAGCCACCATCAAGAAGACTACTAAAGGAGTAGATGTGCCAAAAGCTAGAGATGAATGCACTGCTGAGGATCTGAAGAAATGGGAGAAAAATGCTAAGGCCAAAAAGTGGCTAGTTTGTGGACTAGGTCCAGATGAGTGTAGTAGGATTCAAAGCTGCACCACTGCCAAAGAAATTTGGGATACCTTGCAAGTAGCCCATGAAGGAACACCTCAAGTGAAAATATCAAGAGGTACTCTACTATACTCTCAGTATGAATACTTCACTATAAAAGAAGGAGAGACAATCCAAGAGATGTACACGAGGTTCACAACTCTGACAAATGAACTCAATTCTCTTGGAAGAGTCATTCTTGAAGAGGATAGGGTGGAGAAGATCCTGACAAGGTTCTTACCAATAACCCGTGAAAGCAAAATCACTACTATCCAGGAATCCAAAAATATGGCAACCCTCAGATTGGACGAGCTAATTGGAAACCTCACTGCCTACGAACTTAGAAGGCAGACAATGAAAATGGATGCTCCTAAGAAGGAAAGAATTCTAGCACTGAGAATCACTGAGGGAGAAGATCTGGAGGAAGACAAGATATCCATGATCACTAAGGAATTCAGAAACTTCCTCATAAGGAAAAAGGGCATCTCAAGAGGTGGAAACTACAACAAAGCAAAAGCTCCATAAAGTCCAACCAATGAATGATGCTACAAATGTGGAAAGACTGACCACCACATCAAGAACTGTCCTCAGTGGGAAGTGGAATGTAAAAGGGAGAGACTCGAACGAAGGAACAGGAAGAAGGAACTGGTCCAACCCAAGAAAACAACAACAAAAGCTATGGTTGCTGCTTGGGGGGAAAGCTCAGATGAAGAATCAGAAGATGGTGAGAATGAAGAACAGGCTCTCATTGCAATTGGTGAATCTGATGAGGAACCATATGAAGAACCAGATGTAAGTATATCCCATCTCAAAAACAAGATAAAGTTCATATCTAAAGAAAAACTCTCTGAGTTGCTACTTGATTTCATGGATGATTCTTAAGAAACAACCAAAGAGAAAGAACAACTCTCTAAAGAATGTGTAATGTTAAAAGCAAAGTGCAAGAACCTGGAAATCAGAGTAAGTGAATGTGAAAAGGAAAACACTGCCTTGAAGAACCAGTTTCAACCACTTGAAACTATCATCCTAGAACTAAAATCAGAAAATTTAAAATTGAAACTAGGAACTAGTAAAAAGACTGTTGATCATTCTCATATCATGTTAGAAGAAAATATGGGAAAACTAAAGGATAATATGTACACTAAGGGAATAAATCCTCTGATGCCTTGACATGGCTTCAAGAAAATCATAGTAGCAACAGAAGAGGACTTGTCTTTGGGAGTCAAATGCCTAAATGGGATCCCAAAAGCAAGTATCTCACTCTTCCTGAAAATAAAATTTGTACCCACTGTGGTAAGACTGGCCACTACAAAATTGAATGTATTGCAAAAGAGCAGGCCAGTCGAAGAAATGAAAGTTTTGTACGAAAGAAAAACTAGTTACCAAATTGGGCCAGAAAAAGCTTGATTCATCCTTTCTCTCATAGAAAAGTACCCAAACATGTTTGGGGCCCTAAGACTAACCTCTGATTTCTTGTTGTAGGTTCAAGTGAGAGGAAGCGGCCAAATCTGGTACCTAGACAGCGGCTGCTCGAAACATATGTCTGGGAAAAAGGAACAGTTCCTTTCACTTGAAAACCTCAAAGGAGGAAATGTCCCCTTTGGAATTGGAAAGAAAGGTGAAATTATTGCAGTTGAAAGTAGGTAAGGATGACACACGTTCCATTGAGAATGTATACTTGATAAATTGCTTGAAATATAGCCTTATCATTGTGTCGCAATTGTGAGATAGAGGTAATCTGGTTGCATTCACTTCCACAAAATGTTTTGTGATTAACTTGCTTACTGACAAGATTGTTTTGCAGGGAAAAAGAGTGAATAACATCTATGTCATAGACCTGTCCACGCTATCACAAAATGAACTCACCTACTTAAGTGTGTTGGACAGTGATCCCCTCTTTTGGCACAAAAGACTTGGTCACGCTAGTCTAAATAAGCTTAACAAATTAGTCTCCAGGGACTTAGTGGTTGGGCTTCCTAACATTAAGTTCAAGGAAGACAAAGTTTGTGAGGCATGTGCAAGGGGGAAGCAGGTAAGATCCTTATTCAAAATCAAGAAAATGGTCAGTACCACCAGGACGTTGGAACTGGTTCATATGAATCTATGTGGTCCAATGAGAACTCTGAGCAGAGGTGGTAAGAAATATGTAATGGTACTAGTTGATGACTACTCAAGGTTCACCTGGACCTTATTTCTGACATCTAAAGATGAAGCATTTGACATGTTTACTTCATTTGTTAGAAAAACTCAAAAACAGTTAGGAAATTAACTAGCATCAATAAGATCTGATCATGGTACTGAATCTGAGAATGCAAAGTTTGCTGAATTCTGTGATGAACATGGCATAAATCACAACTTTTCTGCCCCTAAAACCCCACAACAAAATGGGGTTGTTGAAAGAAAGAACAGAACTCTTGAAGATATGGCTATAACCATGCTTCTTTCTAGCAAACTACCCCATAGCTTCTGGGCAGAAGCAATAAACACTGCATGTTACATAATAAATAGATGCATGACCAGACCACTGGTAGAGAAAATCTTTATGAATTACTTAAAGGGAGAAAGCCCAACATATCCCACCTTAGGGATTTTGGATACAAGTTCTTTGTGCACAACAATGACAAAGATTCCCTAGGTAAATTTGATCCCATAAGTGATGAGGGAGTATTCTTGGGATATTCATCACATAGCAAAGCTTATAAAGTATATAATAAAAGAACTATGTGTGTAGAAGAGAGTGTGCATGTTGTTTTTGATGAAACTAACACTCTTTCTGAGAGATAGGAACTAGAATAGGAGGAGCTTAGACTGGTCAGAAGCAGTGAACAAACTGGAGAAAATATGGAAGATGGACCAGGTCCAACTACCCCAAGAAACATGACAGGGGGAACTCAACAGCAAACTACTCTGGATCTTGGCCCTGATCCTTTTCAACAACAACAAGACACCATGGGATCATCAAGTCGTGAACAATTGGTTCTCAAACCACACAGATATCAAAGTTCTCACCCCTTTGAGAACATCATAATTGATTTGACATTCGAAATCAAAGCCAGATCCTCCTTGAAAAATCTGTGTGCGTTTGATGCCTTTCTATCTTTGATCGAACCAAAGAATATTGTTGAAGCCTTACAGGATGCTGACTAGGTAAATTCCATGCAAGAAGAGCTAAATAAATTTGAAAGAAGTCAATTATGGCACTTGGTACCCAAACCACTAGACAGATCAGTGATTGTCACAAAGTGGGTCTTTAGGAACAAACTCGATGAAGATGGAACGGTTACAAGAAACAAGGCTAGACTGGTTGTCCAAGGATATAGTCAAGAAGAGGGAATTGACTATGATGAGACCTTTGCTCCTGTGGCAAGACTGGAGGCAATCAGATTCCTTATAGCATTTACTGCTCACATGGAATTCACTCTCCACCAGATGGATGTAAAGAGTGCTTTCCTCAATGGCTACCTAAAGGAAGAAGTTTTTGTCAAACAACCTCCAGGATTTAAAAGCAAGTAGACACCTGACCATGTGTATAAACTTGATAAGGCCTTGTATGGACTCAAACAAGCACCAAGAGCATGGTATGAGCGGCTATCTAAATTCCTGCTAGAGAGGTAAAATTGATAGCACCTTGTTCTTAAAGGAAAAAGGTAAGGATATCCTGGTTGTCCAAATATATGTGGATGATATCATATTTGGAGAAACCTCTGAGAAATTGAGTAAGGAATTTGCCAAGCTTATGGGGAGTGAGTTTGAGATGAGTATGATGGGTGAGATAAACTTCTTTTTAGGCTTGAAAATTAAGCAAAACTCAAATGGAACAATGATTCAATAACAAAAATATGTGAAAGAATTTCTCAAAAGATTTAAAATGGAAGACTCAAAAGAAATAGACATCGTCATCGCCACAGCTACAAAATTAGATGTGGATGAACCTGGTTCATCCGTTGATCAAAAGTTGTACAGAGGGATGATTGGGTCTCTATTATATCTCACTGCCAGCAGACCTGACATTGTGTTTAGTGTAGGGCTGTGTATTTCAGGAAAATCCAAAGGAGTCCCATCTAATTGCAGTAAAGAGAATTCTGAGATATTTGAAAGGCACCACTGATTTATGTCTTTGGAATCCTAAAGGTAGTAATTTCGACCTTGTAGGATATGCTGATGTAGATTATGCAGGTTTCCTGGTTGACAGGAACAGTACTCCAGGCATGGCTCACTTTTTGGGATCTTGTCTAGTGTCTTGGGCCACCAAGAAACAAAACTCAGTAGCCTTGTCTACTGCTGAGGCTGAATATGTGGGTGAAGCCTCATGATGTGCTCAGTTGCTATGGATCAAGCAACAACTCATTTATTTTGGTATAGAGGTTGGATGTATTCCTATTTTCTGTGACAACACTAGTGCAATTAGTATGACGAAGAACCCAGTTCATCATAAGTGAACCAAACACATAGATTTCAGACACCATTTCCTAAGAGATAACTATGAAAAAGGAATGATCTCAATTGAATTATGTGCTACTGACAAACAAATTTAAGATATCTTTACTAAAGCACTAAGTAGGGAGCATTTTGAGAGAAACAGGTTAGAATTAGGAATTATTAAGATCACCTAATTGAAAAACAAAAATGAAAAAAAAAAATTTGGCTAGAATCACTAAAATAGGTGACTAACTAGATTAATCATTGCTTAGTATCATGTATTTAATGCCATACTCTCTTGCCATGTGCTAATATGATTCTTTGGTTACTAAGATATTTTTCTATCTTTGAAAATTGAGGCCAACTAAAGACTCTAACACGATGAACCTGGTTCATAGTTGCTGGTTCATCTGACTGACAATGTATGTGCTCATCACTATACACTTATTGAAATAATTATAGTCACACATGAGCAGGACTCTATCTATATTTGGTTCATTTCAAATTACCAGTACTTATCCCAAAATGAACCCGTTCCAAAGAATCCTATCAAATCTTAATTAGCCTAGATTTAGGGAGTCATAACCGTCTAATCTACTGACACTCCTGCAGCGATTAGACTCCCACTTGACCAAGAATTAAGCCCGTTGTGCATTTAATAACCACACCTTTAAATATCCATCATTACCTTTCTAATTCATCATTCTCTCTTCTTCAAAAGTATAACCGTCGAACCAAGTTCATAATTCCTTTCAACCAAAGTGATCAATACTCTTCTCTCTCCAAATCTTCATAACAATGTCTTCCACACCACCCCCTTCTACATCTTCATCAACCACCCTTGATTGCGGTGAAGACAATGGCTCTAATTCTCCATCGATACACAACTCCCCCTCACAATCTCCAACCAGGTCTTCAACCCCTCAAAACGCCCTAGTTCCAGAACCCATTCCTGAACTCACTCCTTCACCCCAAACAGTTCCAGCCGTTACACCTAGCCCTACTCCAGCCCCCAGAAAACGTAGAGTGAAAATGTTAGCTAGAAAAACAGTTGCATCTGGTGCTCTTGCCAGGAAATTGAATGAAAAACTTCAGTCTAGACAGGCTCAAGATTCTGAAAATTCAAGCGAGTCCTTTAAATCTGCAAATGAGGAAGAAGCAACAGGTTTATCTGATACTGAGAAGGCAAATTCTGAAGTTAGGTCTGAACCTGAAATGGCTGAAAACAGGTTTACTTTGATTGGGTCTGTAGTGGATATAAGTACTTGATATGAGAAGGAAAATTGGGAAAAGGACAGAAATTGATAGAGAGGGAGAAAGGAGTTCTGAAAGGGGAACTGGGAAGGAATGTGCCACTCTGGAAATCAGTGGCCCCGCTCCTATGGTCGTTGAGGAGGGAGTCAAGGACTTAGTGGGAAGCAACTCTGGGGAAGCAGCAACAGGAATGGAAAGTCTACAACATGTAGTGGATGAACCTGGTTCATCTATTGAAGAAACTCTGGCTGACTTGATGAGAAAGTTGGGGGAAACTTATAAAACTAAGAAGAAGAGAACCCCCAAATCCAAGAAAGTTGATACTACAGTACAATCCAAGAAGAGAAAGGCCTCTTCAATTGTTGATGCTCCTGCCCCTAAAAGTCGTGCTACTAGAAGTACTGTCAGACAAAATGAAGAAGAGATGGAAAGAGCTCTGAGGGAGAGAAAAAAGAAGAAAGCTACCAAAGGAAAGGCAAAGGTTGGCGAGCCTGTTGAGGCAATTCATATTGAGGATGATGAGATGGACATGGTCCATCAAGAAGAACGCCCGGCTGAGGTTGAAGCTAAGACACCCAAACCCAAGAAGGCCAAGACTCCTTCAAAGGAGTCAGCTTCTATGTATGCCAAGCCTTCAACCATTACCAAGTGAACCAGGTCTAAACCAAAGAAGGTTAAAATCAATGATTATGCTGAGTGGAGTGGAGAAGAAGCAGATGAATCTGGTGGGGATACTGATAAGCTAACAAACTTTGGGAAACGTACTATTTTGAAGGGAAAGTTGTTCAGGGATCTTAGGAATCTTGGATGATCTTTCTTGTGGACACCTTGGATGTGCAGGGTTGGAAGGACCCGGTACTTCATCTTGACGACAGGCTGGCAAGAAATGAGCTTGTGGAATTCATGGAAAATGCAGAAGTCAGGGATGGAAGGATTTCCACTATGGTACAGGGGGTTGAGATCTCTTTTGATGCCAAAGAATTGGGCGAGAAACTTGGCATTCCCTCTGAGGGATATGATGATTACACCAGGCAGAGGTGGCGAAGCTTGGATGGACTCCCTTCATCCCTTCAAATCACAAGGTGTTTCAGTGAGAATGAGCAAGAGTTGGAGCCCAGGGTAGTGTTTAAAAGTGAGATGAGGCCACAGCACAAGCTATTCTTTGAGTTTGTCATCAAGTGCTTACTACCCAGACAAGAACGAAGGCATATTGAAAGTTACATGGATCTCACTCTCATGGAGTGCCTGTACCGTGGTCGGAAGATTAATTGGCCATCCTTCATCATTCAACTACCGGACAGGGTTGTGAATGGCTCCAAGGCACATGCTATACCATATGGGTTCATCCTAACTGATGTGATTGCTCACTTCAAGGTGCCAGTGATGAAGGCTGAAATGGCGACTGCTAAGGACCACTTTGGGAAGAACACGCTACTGACCTGTGACTACATTGTGAACATTCCTGAGGATGAACCTGGTTCATCTAGGAAGATTCCTGTTAATAGCAAGGTCAGGACGCTTGTGCATGAAGGTGAGTTCAAGGATGCTGAGATCCTTCATTTGAAAACTCGCCTTACTGAGGTTGAAGCTGAGCGGGATGCTCTCAAAGAAGAATTAGCTAAGGAAAAGGAGAAGAATGAGCTTGTGCTGCAACAAATGATCTCCCTTCTTCAAGTCAAGAACACAACCCCTGCCTCTTCCTAGCCTTAGGTGTCCAGTGCCTCCAAAACCCCCTCTATAACCCAGTTTGGGATTGTCTGATTTTGTTTTTTGTTTTTTTTTTAATCATGGTTGTGGCTGTTTTTATTTCTTTTTGTGTTTTGTGCCTGGTCAATTATCCAATCAATGAATTTTGCTATTCTGTTATTGCCTTTTTCTCAGTTTCTTAAATAGCTTACATTTCTTGGTTTCTTTTGATGATTAATTCATGCTTTGCACCTGCAGTTGCCTCAATGGCCATGAGTAATTATTTATATTCTGATAAGTTCATCATTTTGCAACTTTTCGGTGATGCCAAAAGGGGGAAGATATGTGCTTTTCAAATTATTGTGATGTTTATAACCTAATGAACCTTGTTTCTCCATGATAAATGATTAATGCTATAAAAAGTTTCTATGTTGGATTGAAGTATTTACAAGGTTAAGCACAGAGTTTGTCATCATCAAAAAGGGAGAATTTTTTTAATCAAGTCACTGCATGGTTTTGAAGAATGACAAATGAAAACACAGTTGAACCAGGTCCATCAGGGCAAACATAGTCAAGCAGACTAGATGGCACGAGAAGAGTCCATGCGCAGGAGATAAACATCATCTCAGAATTAAGGGATTATCTCCTAAGCGAAAAGGTTGCAAATTGATAAGAAGATGGACTTCGCATTCAGGTAGGACAGAATCATGATAAAGGAAGATCAAGGAAGTTGAGATAGACTCAAACTCTTCCACCAAGGAAGAGTTGGATCAGAACTGAACAACAACATCTCAACTACTCTATAAATTGTTGAAGCATTCCTGCTGAAGAAATTGCGCACAAACACAGAAGTGAAACAAGAATTGAAAGCAAAATTACCAAAGCAATTTTGCAAACAGTTCATGTGATTTGCCTCAAGCTCAAGTCCACAAACTAACCACCATGTTTAAACTCACAAGTTTTCTTTGTCTGAAACAGGGATGAAGGCTATGTTCACATCAAAGCTTGAATATTTCAGGTGTAATGCCCCAATTCTGCTTATGTAAAGGCTATTGAGAAGATCACACATCACCCCTAGGAGACGCACTTCCTAGTCAGGGTCTTTCAAGTTATACTTTTGTTTCAGGAGACGCACTTCCTAAATTGAGATTTTACCCTTAGGAGACGCACTTCCTAGTCTTGGGTCATTTAAGTTCATTCCTAGGAGACGCACTTCCTAGTTTGATTCATTGAAGTTTTAACCGTTAGGAGACGCACTTCCTAAATTGAAATTTCATCCCTAGGAGATGCACTTCCTAGTTTTGGTCATTTAGTTTCATGCCTAGGAGACGCACGTCCTAGTTGGAGTCATTGAAGTTTTACCCGTTAGGAGACGCACTTCCTAGTAGGGGTCTTTCATATTACACTTTTTAGGAGACGCACTTCCTAGTTTGAGTCATTTAAGTTCATTTCTAGGAGACACACTTCCTAGTTTGAGTCATTGAAGTTTCACCCCTAGGAGACGCACTTCCTAGTCTAGGTCTTTCAAGTTATATTTTTGTTTTAGGAGACATACTTCCTACATTGAGATTTTACCCCTAGGAGACGCACTTCCTAGTCTTGGGTCATTTAAGTTCATTCCAAGGAGATGCACTTCCTAGTTTGAGTCACTGAAGTTTCACCCCTAGGAGACGCACTTCCTAGTCTGGGTCTTTCAGGTTTTGTTTTAGGAGACGCACTTCCTACATTGAGATTTTACCCCTAGGAGACGCACTTCCTAATCTTGGGTCATTTAAGTTCATTCCTAGGAGATGCACTTCCTAGTTTGATTCATTGAAGTTTTACCTGTTAGGAGACGCACTTCCTAAATTGAAATTTCATCCCTAGGAGACGCACTTCCTAGTTTGGTTAATTTAAGTTCATTCCTAGGAGACGCACTTCCTAGTTTGAGTCATTCAAGTTTTACCCTTAGGAGATGCACTTCCTAGTCTTGGGTCATTTAAGTTCATTCCTAGGAGATGCACTTCCTAGTTTGATTCATTGATGTTTTACCCATTAGGAGACGCACTTCCTAAATTGAAATTTCATCCCTAGGAGACACACTTTCTAGTTTGGTTAATTTAAGTTCATTCCTAGGAGACGCACTTCCTAGTTTGAGTCATTCAAGTTTTACCCCTAGGAGACGCACTTCCTAGCTTTGGGTCATTTAAGTTCATTCCTGGGAGACGCACTTCCTAGTTTGAGTCGTTGAATTTTTACCTCCAGGAGACGCACTTCCTAGTTTGGGTCATTCAGGTTTTACTCTTAGCAGACGTACTTGCTAGTCAAACATTCTTGGTTTTACTCACAAGATACGCACATCCTAGTCGAGTCTTTAGTTTATTCTCATCATTGCATGAGTAACATAAGTGGTTTACAGTTTTGCTAACAACTCACAAGTCTCCCGAGTGCAAACTGGGGCAGAAAATTTTGTTTGTTTTGTTGTTTTGATTGCAGGCACCCACCTAGAGAACGAGGGAATTCATTTTGGAATTATTTCAAAGTTCAAGTCAGTAGCAGGTGCCCACCTGAAGAACGAGGGAAGTCATTTGAGAATTCAATTCAGGTTAGAAGTAGTGGAAGCTCGTGGCAAGAATGAAAGTCGACAATACGAGATGACTAACAGAAGTAGTCTCAATCTAGAATAAAAGAAGAAAAACAAAAAAGAAGAAGTATCCAAAATGCAGAAGCACAGGCAATATGTGGATTGCTCAAGACATGACTGAGTCACATGCTTTTCATGTCCCGTCGTGCTTCGTTGAAGCCGTGGAAGAATAAATGAGCACCTGCAACTAGCAAGCACCAAGGTTCAAATCTAAAGTCTGCATGAAGATCATTCAAGACTCAAGATCAAACTTCAGAAGACTTATAGATAGGATTCTTGTAACTCATAGTTAACAGGTTTAGTTAGTCTTTTTCGATTTTGATGTAATAATAGGGCCGCAGACCGGAACCTCGAACGGAACCTCAATCGGCTCTCCACCTCGGTATACTCCATCACTCTTCCTACCTCTGAACTACACGTGGCCTGATTCCTTTATAGCCAAGGATATGTAGGCGGCTCAGATACCAGGGCTCGGTCACATTCTCTTTTCCTTTAGTTTTTGGTCTCTCTAAATAAGGGTTCAAAAAACCTGTCTAGTTGTTTTTTGTCTGCAAACTCTTCGTGTTTCCAGTCAAAGAAGGGTAGCTGTAGACATGTAATTTTTAACCCTCCTAGAGATTTTACACATTTTAGTGATTAATATTAAGTTTAGGCCTAATATCGTTATTTTAACTAGTTTTAATTCTTTTGCTTTATTTTATCACAAAAATTGAAAATTACAAAAAATAGTTCAATATTTCTCTATTTAATTCACGTAATAGGTATTTTTAGAAAAAATATCAAAAATAATTTCAACTTTAATTTTTAGTTTCATTTTAAATATAATAATTTATTAAAATCAATTAAGAGTTACTTTTTAGTTTCTTATAATTATTTTAGAAGTAAATTAAATTTTTTGTTCTTACTTAGTCCTAATTTTATAGAATTTTAGAGTCCAATAACTATTAAAGGCCCAATTTCAAATCAACTCATTAACCCCTTAATCCATACCCACTTTCCTAAATACTAACCTAAGACCTAATAGAGAAAGGACCCCCAAAAGAAAGGCGTTCTTCTTCACAAAACCAGTGGCTTCCCCCCCCCCCCCCCCCCCCCCCCCCCCCCCCCCCCGCA
>ML253763.1:0-73353 GCA_005239495.1 Nicotiana undulata | reverse complement strand
TTCTTTTAAACAACTTTATATTTTTAAAAAAAAACAAAAAACGTTGGGCCCCCCCCCCCCCCCCCCCCCCTACTTCAACCTAAAATTCCTCCTCTCCCACACCCTAAAACAGACAGGAGACAACCGGAGATACACCTAGGACACTCATCTCCAAACCTCTCGGCCGCCTCTCTTCAATACCACCAGTTTCACCGCCTTAGTCCCACCACCAGCCACGCCGACAGCCATGACCTCTTACACCCCAAAAACCCCTAAGACCTAGAGATGCTGACCACCCGCCCACTCCATCTTCTCCACACCACCCATTACACCCTCAAACGACCATCTATAGCCGCCAGACCTCTTAAGTCGTCGCCGCCAGCCACACTCTCTCTCCTAAATAATCAGCCTCCTCCGCCAGCCACTCTACTAGCCGAAGAAGTTCTATTTCCAGCATCAAAATATTTGGATTTAGCTTTTGGCCTCCTTGTGAATCCATAAGCAATAGTAGCTGCTAATTAGCCTCCACGACATCGTCAATAGTTGTTGAATTCGGACCAGATTTTTCCTCCTCATTAGCATAAAACGTTTTAGGAGCCCAGATCCAAGAAAGGAAAAGCAGTGAGGCTGCCGTTCGAGCTATTCGCGATCATTTCTGTTGAAGGTCTATTTCTCTTTCTTTTCCGAGTGTGATACTACTTTACTCCTTACTTTAATCAATTTATCTGATGTGCTTATTAGTGCTTAGTTTGTTTATTACTTAATGGCGTTTGATAAATGTCCAGTTGTAAGCTATTTGTTTGTATAATTCCTGAAGTGTGTTTATTGGGGTGAATTGTTTGTTGGGGTGAGAATATTTGTGCATAAAAGTAATCCAAAATGGGCAATGGGTAAATTCAGTAACATGGATTGTTAAACTAAATGACTGAGAGATATCAAACGTGCATAATAGGTGTTGAACTTGGTTTAATTAACAAGGCTAAATTATTTCTTTCATGTTAGAAAAGTCAAATAACTGCTAGCACCATGTTTAGGCCGACCTTACCTGGGTAGGCAAACCTTAGGATTTTGTTTGAATTTTTCAAGTAAAAGGTCGCCCTCTTTAGTTTATTATGGTTTTATCAGGAGAATGCCCCGACGAATTTGTAAATATTTTTATCCGGGGTATGCCCCGTAGTATCATGTATTTGGAGATCGTGGTGAATTTCGTGGAAAAGTATAGTTTATATTAGTATTTAAGATTTTACTTTAATTTTCTTGTTTTATTTTCTTCCGTTTAGGTGGGGACGGCCTCGAGCCTCTTGTGTGTTTATTTTTCATTTTTTTGTGTGTATTTTCTACCTCAATCTGAGTATTCTTCAAAGCCAACTTGATCGAGTACGCAACCGTGATTTTCACGGGACTCGGGGAATGCTTACACCTTCTCCCCGAGTCAAATGAACCCCCTTACCCTGAATCTCTGGTGCGAACTTAGTTTGGAGTCTTAAGTGTTTAAAAGGGAAAATTATTTCTAAAACAACGGTGACCTAACACACCGAAACCAAATGTTTGGTGGCGACTCTGAGTTAATTCCTTTAAAACACAATTTTTTGTCACTTTCAAAATTGATAACCTTTTTTGAACTTTGCAAAACCTTTTTTTATTTATTTTAAGAGGTTTTAGTGAAGTTTGTTTAAAAAAGGGGTGTGACACCCCCCACCTATGAGGTAGCTGATGCGCCTAGTATCGTACCCCTGTGAGCCATGCTCGAATACAAATTCAAAATCTTAGCCAAGGCCTCCTTATGACTTGGCATAACAATAGGTACCTCAGGAGCCGAGGCTGGTCCCATTAGGTCAACAAAGTGCGGGACCTGCTGCTATACTGAAGCAATTGGTGGCTCCACAACTGCTACTTTAGTTTGGGTTCTAGCTGTGGCAAGTGCCCACCTCGGGCTCTACTTTGGCTCCGGTCCCTCACGGCCTTGACAGGAGGCACTAGTGCCTGCTCAACTGATCCATCAGATCATGCCTCTCCATATGTGGGAGAATAAAAATGAAAAGATTCAAATTTCAGAATAGGAAAATTCATACGACATAGAATGAAAGAAAGAGAAGTTCTTTCCTAACAGTCACGTAGCCTCTCGAAGATAAGTACCGATATCTCCTTACCCATACTCAAGACACCACAAAGCTTGCTCATGACCCGTAGAACCTATAACCTAGGGCTATATTACCAACTTGTCACGACCCAGACCACCATCTGGTTGAGATAGGGCTTTACCCACTTGCTATAAAAGCCAAGCATAACAATAATGAATCAAGAAAGCGAATCATGAAATAATATAAGTCTAAAGCTGAATATAATTAATAAAGACTGCGTTGTTATAATTAAATCCCCCATAATCGGTAATACAGAGTCGTGAACTCTACAATAAGAGCACAAGTCTGATAATATGAAAGTACTATTTGAACAACAATAACAGTAACATAAATAGAATGAGATGTGTCAAGATATGTGAATGGGGTGCAGTTCTACCTCGTCTCTCAAAAACTCAGTAAAGGACCAACACAACTCTCAAATAGGTCTCACACTTGGATCAACACAATTAAGTGCAAAGTATAGTATGAGTATAACCGATCCCTTTTACTCCATAAGTATCATGACTAACCTCAGAGATGCAGTCGCAAGAATCATCAAATATACTCACGTGATAAAATCTTTACAAGTCATGAACACATATCAATATGCAGTAACAATATAAGAATCTAGACATAGATGCAGGTAAAACTTATGGCGAACATAGAGAAGATATTTACGAACATTAAACAGGATAACAGTTCAGCATATCGAGGAGGTATGCATAAAAAGGCAAGTCAAAATTATACAGAGGAGACATATAGACAAGTTATGTAATGAGTAGCATTTCATTAACATAAACAACATATAGAGAAGATATTTATAAAAAGACATGTATACATGTATGGAGCTAGCATATAGAGGAAATATACAGTAAATCATGTATACACCCAAAGAATTTGCATATAGATAAGATATACAAAGACCCAACACTAATTAGTTTCGCACAACCGCGTGTACTTTATTAAGGAGAAAAATGAGAGGAAGAACCTACGAGGATGGATCATTATCCATACATTTCACGAACAACTCACGTACTATAACGATCGTACGGACAACTCACATGCCACAATCAACTCAACCCGCACGAACAACTCACGTGTTGTCAAACCAGTCTAGAATACCGGAAGCAAATGCAAGGTTACATGTTTACAGTCAGTGGATAATAAATCTCATACTTATAGGCTGATAGAATAACATGCGAAAGTGTATGCATGTGCAAAGTGCACAACTACGGGTAAATTACGCATATACGACACAAAATAGCAATTATCATATTTGAATAGGATATTAACCTAAACATGATCTCTAACAAGTTTCATGAAGTTACGTAGTCGTGCAACATATAATGCATGACAGTAAGAATCAAAAATAAAAAAATAAGGCATAATATAGTCTAAAAACTATCCCAAACATGAATACTTTTGTGTGCGCACATGGGCTCGACCCCTCGCATGCATGCCACCCATAGCACGTAGCCAACGTCAATAACTCAGGAAAATAGTATGTCAATCAAGTTTAAACAAGATACTTACCTAAATAAGGCAAGTCAATTATCCAAAAGTGCCTTCTCACGCGAATCGACTTCGAATGGCTCGAATCTAGCAAAAAGTAACCAAATTATATCAAATAAAGCCATAGGTAACAACCCAAGTAATAAAACTTAGATTTTTATACACATACACAAAGTGAACAAAAAATTCAACCCAAGACCACATCTCGGAACCCGACCAAGCCCGCAAATTTTGGTTACCGATTCCAATACGAGTCCAAATATATAAGTCTCACTCGAATCCGACTTCAAATCGGGGTTCAAATCCCAAATAATCACTCTCCAAAATCTACTACAAAAACTCCAACATTTCTCCTTCAAATCCATGTTTCAAGTGCATAAAACAACAGTGAATCAAGATATACCATCAAAATTAAGTAGGGATTACATCCTCTCCAAAGTTTGGTGAAAAACTCTCCAAAAATAACCTCTAGCGGAGCTCCAAATCTTCAAATAATAAAAAATGAACTAACCCTTTGAAACAATAAACTATCCAAGGATCTCCGCATCTATAGATAAATACCTCGCATTTGCAAGCCCCCATGTGTTGTCAAAATTGTGCATTTGCCCCCTTCACTCACCCGACCAAACTCGCAGATGAGAAACCACTTCGCAAAAGCGGCCTCTACATCTGTGGACCTTCATCGCAGATGCGGCCTTCACATAAGTGGCTAAACGTCATAAATGCTATCACTACCCAACCAAGTTCCACTTCGCATCTACTCACCCTTACTCGCAAGTGCGACTTCGCACTTGCGCAACATTATCTCCTCAGGTGCGAAGCACCCACGCTTGACTTGCCAATAATTTTCTAAATGGTCCGAAACCTATCAGGAAAAACAATCGAGCACTCTGGGACCACGTCCAACCATACCAACAAGTCTTAATACTTCCCAAACCAATCCAAAGGCGCAAAATATCGGAAGTAACATCAAAACCCAGAATCATTGATCAAAATCAATCTCTAATTTCATAAACATCCAACATCAAATCAAGTGTCCGATTCAAGCCTAACCAATCTGTAATGAACCTAAACTTATCGTAAAAGTTTCAAATAACAAAATGGAGTTATACCAATTTCCGGAATAACAATCTGAACTCGTTATCATATAAGTCAACCTTCGATCAAACTTTTGAACCTTCCAAACCTTACACTTTCCAACTTTCGACAATTAAAGCCAAATCAACCTAGGAACTTCCAAATCTGAATTCGTACCTAAGTCCAAAATGTCCATACGACCATATTGGAACCATCAAAATACGAATCTGAGGTCCTTTACACAAAAGTCAAACTTTGGTCAACTTGGCAACTTGGCAAGTGACGATACAAATCGACCGTCTCATTGGACAAGTTTATAATGTCAAACTGGTATAAAATTCCATCCCCATTGACCTCACTTCTTAACCGGTAATTTTCTTTTTCTTTTATGTTTGGGAAAATATGAGGAGAATGTCAAACATGTGATAAGTCTCACTAAAATTAAAACCTGTTATTGTACAAAGTTCAATCCTAATCCAGCTCTTTGGTTGTCATGGCCCATGGATTTTGAGATTGAAGAATACTTACCTTTTACTAGACAAAAGACGAAGATTTTGTTAGCCAACTTATCAGAACTGTGCATCTTATTAAATTTTATTTTATTTTACGCTATCAGTGAATTTTAATCTGTAATCACATACTTGTTATTGCTTTTACTAATTACAAATTATTGTATATTAGATTTATCTATAATTACTACATAAATTATCTGATAATGTAAATAGTTTTTACATGTTCATGATCTAAAGTTGTTAGACTAATGAACCATCATCCACTAAGCTTTCAGGAGATCAAGGACATAATAAGAAGGTGAACAAGAGTACTCCAGTTATCCATGGAGTTGAACTTGCTAAATTTAAAAAGAAAATGATCTAAACTGGCAGAGTTAACAACATTCTGTATTTGAAATGAATGAGAAATTAGGGGGGAAAGGAAGTAACAGAAGAATTTATGTGGGAAAAGTCTTCATACAAGTTTGAAAAATTGTCAAACTTTGACAATTTCTACTACTCCTATTTCTCCTAAAACCCGTCAAAACTCCAAAATTAAAAGAAAGGAGTGAGGACTCAACAACATCACTGACTGGTGTCACAAGACTTTACTCATAAGCACGCTTCAGTATGTCATGACTGTGAAACCTCAAACTAGACAGAACTGTTCCATTTCGAATTCATCTACTTTCCTTTTTGAGTTCGGGAAAGTGCAGTTATCTAATGTTTCAGGAAGATCAAATAACCAAAATTAACGTTTATTTTTCTTTCTAGTTGATGCAATGTCTTCTCTAAAGAAGTTACACTGACTGATTGTGCACTAATTGTTTGATTTTTATGAACAAAAATTTACCTGAATGATGCATGAGATCGACCAAATTGTATAGGGTAAAATTGGTCGGTAATAAATGGTTGAATGATAGCATGTAATATGGAATCGAAGACACGTAAAAGGCGAATCAAGTTATAACCAGTATCGGGAACAACAACTGCAGCTAGGGCTGTACAAATGAAACCGACAAACCGCACCAACCCGATAATCCGACTCAAACCGAGAAAAAAAACCCGACTATGGTTTGGTGTTGAAAAAAAAAATCCGACCATATTTGGTTTGGTTTGGTTTTAACTAAACAAAGTCAAACCGAACCAAACCATCCCGACATTATATGTATAGAAGTTTTAAATTTATTTAATGCATAAGAATATTTATGATAGAGTATAGTTTATAAATATTTCTTAAACTTTTTCATAGTTTTATCTTTTAACGTATTATTTCAAGCTTGGGCTTATAATTTTTGGATGCTCCAATAAGTTTTATAGTACATAAATGTTAGTAACTCAAATAAATCTTAAACCAATCAAAGCAATACTAATGTTAATTAAAGACATTCAATTCGATTGTACTATGAATGAAATTAGTGTTGCATATCTATTTTTTAGTTTTCTCATTGTTCAGATAAAATGTATAACTTATTTTTCTTTTAGTGGTTAGTCATGTAAATAATAGTACTTATTAGTCATTATTTTAAATTATGTTTGTTTACATTATGACTTATTAATAATATTTATTTATGTGATTTTATTATCTTTATTGTTGAATATTTTAGTACAATGCCATGACTCATCTCATATTTATGTTATTTTATTGAAAACACCTTATATAGTTCTGTCTTACTAGGATTAAAAAAATATGTGGAGCACAAATTTTACATTTTGTGCTATGAAGACTTTATGAAAAAAAACCCGAAAAAAACCCGAAAACTCGAAAAACCTAAGGAAAACCGAGATTAAAAAATCCGATTTTTATTGGTTTGGTTTGGTATTTAATTTTAATAACCTGATACAATTGGTTTGGTTTGGTAATTAGAAAATCCGAACCAACCCGACCTATGTACACCCCTAGCTGCAGTTGATTTCTAGTAAACCCCGAAGGCAGCCTGGTCAACGGGAGCAGTTCGAATGTTTGCAATCAGATATCACTTAATGAAGAATATTCTCTAACATTAAATGGCCAGCTGTTGCAGAGAATATTTGCATTCATGATCTGCCGTTACATATTCATCAATGACTTCTTTATTGTCATTTAAGTGGGGCTTGATCCTATGATCTTGTTTCCCTATGTATTGCTATAAATAGCCGGCTCAGTAGTCATTCTCACACGAAATTCTTGGCAAAACATATACTATATTCCATTTTCGCTCTCAATTAAATGCCTTTATTTGCTATTTCATATTACTTTTTTGTCCTCGGTGATGTTGTTCTTGAAGTCAGGCTTGTCATCTTCTTCTATTTAATTGCTAAGTCTTATTATTAATCCTATTTATTTAACTTTTTTGGATCAAATCAATTTGCTTGTCTATAAACCAAGTAACAAATTTAACTGTATCGTTTTACGAGTAAACAGTTTGGCGCCCACCGTAGAGCATAGACAATTGCGTAATTTCTTTGATCCTTATGTTTGTTTACTAACAAGTTTGATTTTTTCCATAACAAGAAATCCATATTGGCATCTAACAATGTCAACATCACGCATAACGTTGAGGGACACGAGAATTTACCTCAACATGAAGATTCAATCGGCAACACAAGCTTTTTCTTTCAATAGCTGGCCAAATGACTATAGGATCATTGATCTACTGTACCTCCTGCAACGAAGAGAACGGGCAACCTCGGTTTGTGAAGGGCAATACCCCCGTCATGTACATGAGCCAACCCCCGATGACACGGAGGAGGAACACGTTGCAAAAACAGTAAGAATCCTGAGAGAGCAACAGAAAGCCATTATGGGCCACCTCTCGAGATAGGATCGGGTGATGACGGTGTTGAAGCAACCATTTTCAGGCGCTTCAAACAGCGCAAATGGAAAAGGCCCGGTTCTGTCAATATTCCTACAAATCAAACGGCTGAAAGATTTGATAACAACGCCCCAAGGGGCGAGGTCGGTTTCGACGGCACTAGGGGGACTAGTAGCGGATCTGGTGATGATAACGAGAGTGACTCCTTCAAAATATAGCCTATGAGATTTATGTGGGAAACAAACGAACTGATGGATCAAAACTCGAAGGAGTTTCACGCCTGAATTTATCATATTTCGGGCGCACCACAAGTTTTGAGAGGCCCAGATTCGAAAAAATACACCTAATTTCCGTTTAAACCCAGCGCAACACCCGAGTTGATACCGAAGAGGTTCAAAATGCTGGACATACCAAAATACGTTGGGACCTCGAATCCGCAAGAGCACATCACAATCTACATGAGATCGAATCAGTCTTGCTGAAGAAGTTTGGTGAACCCCCAGAAATGGGGGGCCTGGCATGGTATTCACCCTTACCCCGAGATTTCAATTGACTCTTTTGAGATGCTTGAAGATTCATTCATAAAGGCTCATGCCGGGACAAGGAAGGTCCAAGCCATTAAAGCGACATATTTTGTATCGTGCAAGGTGAATCTGAATTGCTGCCAAAGTTCGCGAACAGGTTCCAGAAAGAGTGGATTGTGTTACCGGTTGTACAAGACGAGTGAGCAGCGGAGGAATTCATAAAGGATTTGAATAAGAAGTTCTGACGCCTCCCAAAAGCTGAAGGAAAGCCTTCTTGAATTCCAAGCGGCTACATGAGCGGATGTCCATAATCGTTATGAATAAAAAATAAGGATAGAGGACGATCAACTCGGGTTCCCAACATCAACCAAGTGATAAGACCGATACAAGAACCAGGATAAGTTCAACAGCAATTTCGATGCTGATCTGCGATCATCTAAAAGTCGTTTCCGATTTTGTAGATAGATGAATCTGATTTTGCTCCGTGATCTTCTTGAATCTCTCCTCCATTCTGGGCCTCTTCTCCTCGCCGGCATTGGTCTCCTCAGTTTTGGAGCTCAAGGCTGCCTTCAAGTTATTCACATGTTCCTTGGAGGTAGACACGCACTCGGCAGCAGCAAGCTCAGCATCTTGGAGCTCAACCACTTAGCCTTAGACTCTTGGAATTGTGCATGTATTTGAGTGGCTTCTTGGCTGTTAGCCATCACTTCTTGTTCTATTTGCTGCAACCGGGCCTCGAGCTCACCTGCCTCAGCAGCTTTTGCCTCCAACACCGGGAGGCGTGCAACAAGTTGATCTCTTTCATCCAGCATTTGATCCTGCTCGGAGGCAAGCACTTCCGTATCAAAGATCAATTTTTGCAGGCCTGCAGAAGCAAGAGAATTTTGCCTGTAAAAAGGAATATCAAGGTTAGAAATCGCATTAAAACAAATTAGAAAACATGTGATAAGCAAGCAAGTGCATTACTGCCGCCGCATTATGCATTGCATTATTCAACAAACATTCCCCCGAAAGGGGAGCCTATTTTCTTCCTATTTTTCTCTGAAGCCACCGACATCAGGTAGTTGGAAAGCTCCACAGGCCTGGACCTCAAATGGCACTCCTTCAAGGCCGAAAGAGTAGCATTCCTCCTCCCTCGGTGATATGGGGAAGGGGTGAGTAATTATACCCCAAATTCCCGTGGTCGGGAGACCGGGGAAGTGAAGTAACCCCCCCTCCCCCCTGAACATTGCCGGTGGATAAGACATACTGGGTGCTTGTGGGCAGCTGGTGTAGATGGGGGGGGGGGTGAAGTTGTTAGCGTTGAAGGTTGGAAAGCAGCTGCAGTAGGAGCAGTGTTGATTATTGGTTGCTTAGTGTTCGAAGGCAGAAGAGGATCGGGTGCCGAGCTCCTTGAACCGGAGACGGCGACGGGAGTTGGAAAGCAAGAATCAACATCCTCTACTATTTCTATCTCTCCGCAAAGAACTTAGACGTCATCTGTACTCGGGTTTTGAAGCTCTCCTAGCTGAGCATCCGGTTGATGTGATGAAGTTATACTTCTTTTCTGGAGGAGAGTCACTTCATCACTGCCTTCTTCGTCTTCCACAACAACCACTGTGTCCGACTCGGTAGTTGTGGCCTTTATATTCTTATTTTAATCCCCAGTCGAGGAAAACGTTGCCTTTTTGGTTGTTTGTTCTCTGGCTGCAAACTCCGAGTAGAAGCACCCTCACCAAAAGCAGATCTGCGTGTGCTGCTTCGAGCTAGGGCACATTGTAGCACACTCGTGGCCTTCGCGAGGTCAGCCAAAATATCAACCTCGGGGTAGGTAACAGAGCCTAGTGGGAGTCCTGAATCAAGCAAAAAATGATATTAGCAAAGTTACCTATATTCATGCAAAAACTAAAGGAAGAAGGACTCGGTTTACCTTGGTTCTTGGCTTTCCACCCATATTTGGGGGCCATTTCCTTCCACTGACGGGTTTCTGGTGTTGTAATATCCAGAATCTTCTGAACCACTGGTCCAGGCCTTGAACTCTTGGTGGCTCCCACCAGGCAACTGAAACAACGAATACAAAGAGGTCAACAATAACGGAAAACGGTCTTTTAACGAAAGAAAGAGATGAATAAATCACAAACTTAAGGAAACAGTTCCATGATTAAGGAAAAGACGGAACTACGGCCAGGATGATATCCATAGTAGTGATGACGACAAATCGCTCCATCCATCCACGATCACTGTCATTCCACGCAAGTGAGAAGGGCGTGGTGGCCACGTTTGCTGAAATTTATTACTCCCCCAAGGAAAATTTTGGGGGGAGATTCATCATATTTGCTAAGGTTAGGGTATTCCCAGTCTCCATGCACAACTGATGTAGGCAACCCACCGTTTTCCATATAGATGGATCTATTCGTTCCAAGCAAACCTAGTATCATTAGCAAAGCTCCAAAACCATGGGGTTGAGCCCTTCACTCGTCCCCAAGGAAAATGGACCCAAGGTGAAGGGATACATATAGACATACGTAAAACCTTTCTTGGTGAATGCAACCCGCTCTATCATATCAGGAGCAAGGGTGTCAAGGCTTGGCCAGTTGAAGTCCTCCTTCAGAGTAGGAATACTGGAAGGGCGAATAGAGGAAGAGGACCTTTTAACAGCCTAAGTTCGTGGAAAGGCGGATGGAAGCTTGTCTTGGAAGTTGTTGACGATACTCATGTGTTTGGGTATGATGGTGTTCACGATGGGAAGCTCAAAATCAGCGTCCGTTTCTTTGCCTTTGTTTCTCTTCGGGCCTTAGCCAAAGTGAAGACCAGAGTTTTTAAAAGATGTAGTAGAAGAGGCCATGGTAGTAAAAAGGTAGTAAAATTTTACGAAAAAGTTAGAGAAGATGAAAGTTTTCTAACCAGGAGGAGTTTGAGTGCAGAGAAGTCAATTAACGTACAAAAAATTTGGAAGTGAAGGAGGTAAGATGGTGAATATAAGTAAAGATATCGACAGCAAAATCCGTGTTCATGATTACCATGAGAAATGGAGAAAGTTTTGCTGAATTGTGGGGCAACACGTGTTCGGGGTATTAAATGCGAGAAGAAGTGTGTCCTTTCAAGCGTCAGAGACTGTTCAAAAAATTTTCTGCCAAAAAAGGTATCTTCACCAACTTCCCGGCGACACAAAGATATATTACCGGAAAGCAGGGCGACTATCTGTATAGGGTAAAATTGGTCTGTAATAAATGGTTGAATGATAGGATGCCACACATAATCGAAGACATGTAAAAGGAAAATCAAGTAACAACCAGTACCAGGAACAACGAGTACAGTTGATTTCGAATAAACCCCGAAGAGAGCCTGGTCAACGGGAGCACTTCGAATGTTTGACATCCGATAACATTCAATGAAGATATTCTCTAATATTAAATGAGCAGCCGTTGCAGAGAATATTTTCATTCATGACATGTCATTACATATTCATCAATGACTCCTTTATTATTATTTAAGTGGGCTTGATCCTAGGATCTTGTTTTCCTATGTATAGCTATAAATAGAAGGCATTGTAGCCAATGTAACACACGAAATTCTTGGCAAAACATATATTGTTTTTCATTTTTGCTCTCAATTAATTAACTTCATTTTCTCTTTCATATTGGTCTCATTTCTGTCCTTGGAGACATCGTTTTCGGAGCCAGGCTTGTCATCGTTTTCAATTTAATCGCTAAGTCTTATTTTTAATCCTACTTATTTACCTTTTCGGATCAAACCAGTTCACTTGTCTATAAATCACGTAACAAATTCAATTGTATTATTTTACAGGTAAACATAAATGTACGACGGAAGATACCTTCCTCTATTTTATGTTGGATCAATTACAGGGATGTTCATTTATTGTTCACTTTTAATTTATTTATATAATAGTTACTAAACTATTTTTTGTAATGAGTAAAGCCACCCAACTTTCCTAAGTACCAAAAGAAAGTCACTAACAATTGTTTTAACTAGTTCATTCAATTTCACCTAAGTATCATAGAAACTGTCTTCGTTGTTTCTTCCAAGCTTAGTGACTTTATGTGAAAAGTAAGTAAACTTTAGTAATTTTTTCGTTAAAAAAATTATCTAGTGACTTTTATAATACTTAGATAAAGTGTGTTTTTTTTATCACGATAAATAATATAGTGACTTTGGGGCAGTAAAAAAAAAAAAGTTAAGTTGTTATCCATCAAAATCTATAACTCCTGTCATATTGCACACATGCTTCAGTTATGATATTCAGAGGTATGATATTCACATATTCATAAGATGAAAGTAGCAGTAATGAGAATGTTGAGATGGATATGTGAATACACTAGGCTGGATAAGATTAGGAATAAAGATATTCGAGAGAGGGCGGACATGGCTCCCGTGGATGGCAAGATCCGGGAAGCTCGACTTAGATGGCTCGGACACGTGCGGAGGAGAAGCCTAGAGGTACCGGTTAGGAGGTGTGGGCGGTTGACTTTGGGAAATACGAGAAGAGCCAGAGGACGGCCTAAGAAGTATTGGGGCGAGGCGATCAGGCAGGACATGGCGCGGCTTCAGATTTCTGAGGACATGGCTCTTGATATGAACAAGTGGAGGTCGAACATTAGGGTGGTAGGCTAGAGGGTAGTCGAGAATATTTTTTTCCGTGAAAAATATTTTTCGGTGTTTGGTACGCAAATTAAAGAAAATAATTTCTCAAGAGTATTCATAAATAATTTAGATACAATAAATATGAAGCCATAAACTTTCGAACCAACGGCCTTCCGAACCTTACAAATTTCATAAACTTCCGAATCACTAAACTTTGAAAACCGAAAAATTTCGAACTCATAAACTTTGAAATTTCGAAACCCGTAAACTTCCAAACACATAAACCTATGAAATTGTAACTTTGGAACCACTTTCAAACCCATAAACCGAAACATGAAAAAATAAAAATTTGAAATTACAAAAAAAAAATAGTTTTTAGAAAAGTAAAAAATTGTGCTGGGTGGGGAAGTGGGGGCGGGGGTGGTGCAGAAAAAGAAAAAAACAGTAATCTCAAAATTACACAAAAAAAAATACCAAACAACTTTATCTGTGCCAAGGAAAGGGGGTGTAGTAGGGGGTGGGGTGGGGTTAGGTGGATGAGTGGGGATGTAGGGTGGGGTAGTGAAGGTGGGGAATAGTGGGAAGTTGAGAAAGAATTTTAAAAAATAATTTTTAATAAAGAAAACATTTTCTTCTAATTGGAAAAAAATGAGTTCATAAGAAAAGTTAGCCAAACTTAAAAAAATTAGAAACAATTTTTTATAAATATTTTCCTTCGTACCAATCACACTCTAATAAACCCTTTAACAATCTTCGGCCAACAAATACCCAATAAACCCTAGATTTTTAATGAAACTCGAAATTCTAATGTTTCCCTTCAAGAATCCCGAACAGCAGCAAAAATATAAAGTGAAATCTTGGGTAAATGAAGAAAAAACAAGATGAGATCGATGATTAGTGTAGGAAATCACTATCTGGAAGTCGCCATTGAGGAAAGGGATTTTTACAATTGACCGTCTATTTTTTACCCTAGCTCCCCTTTTTAAATTTTAACTGTGTGTTTCTCTTTAAAGAATTTGATTAAAATTTAAACTCAATTACTAATCCAGTTTTTAGATTAATTATCGACATGAAATGCTACGTGGGAGGTTCTTAAAGATAATAAAGAGCGTGTACATCACGCACCTGAAGACAACAAGGAGGGGGTGTATACGGTTAAAATCGGGCCCATCCAATTTTACTATTTGACCGAGGCCTGTGAATTGCATCGAGGGTCAGCCCTGTAGTGGTTCAGACCAAATCACGAGAACAAGGTACCGAGTTTGGGATTCGAGGTACCCGTCGAGATTGAGACCAATAGTGATCGAGACCAAATGAGACAGACATTGAGCAAGACCGAAGACAGACGAGATATCCGTGATTGGTCGAAGATCGTGGCGAAAATCTCGGAACAGATCAAATCAGGAACGGTTAATTAGCTAATAATGGGATTTTTTTCTGTAATTAGAGTTATACCATAAGTAGAATTTCTGTACTGTATAAAGGGGAGTTCTAATCATTTGTAGGACACATTGTTCACACATATCAAAGAAATATAATACTTTCTCTCCCGCTTATACATTCGTGTTCATCAGTTTACTTCTCCTTTATTCATAACTTTTCTAATATCGACCAGTTCGATGGCACTCTAGCTCTAGGGCTAAGTTACGTTTCAACACTGGTTTGCTCTATCTATTGTTAATTTCTATTACTAATCTTCATATTTATCAATTGGTATTAGGTGAAATCACGTGTCCTTAAAACCACATTATAAGTTTAATTGTTATCAAATTTTAAGGGTAAACAGTTTGGCGCCCACCGTGGGACACCAAATAATAGTGATTGCTTAATACTGTCGGATAACACACTACTTTACACTTGTTCTTGTAAGTGTTTTTGTTTTCAGGATAAACATGTCAAACTCACAAACAACACCCACACATGGTGACAACGGCCTCAGATTTCATGGGGAAAACGACAATATAGCCGCCCTAGGGATCAAGGTGCCTCGGGCTGATCTCGAGGGAGTACCAATTTTTGATACCCAATTTTTCTTTAAATTATTTTTTAACTTGCATATAAGCTTTCAAAATTACTCTTTGTAATAATGAGTAATTTTCCATATTTTTATTTAATTAGTTTCCTGTTTATCCAATATTTCACATCTAAATAATTCATAAATTATGCTGGAAGTAATTTTTAAAATATTTTCCGGCTCAGTATTTTATTTATAATCACTTTTATCTATTAAAATCCAATTATTTCGCAAATTAGCCAATTGGGTCTTATTTAATTTCAATTACAACAATTTTGCAATTAAGGCCCAGTTAGACATTTTGTACTATTTTAATTTGAAACTTATGCATTTCTTACACATTAATATTAGTTAATTACTGTAATTTTAGCTATTTAAACTTAATTTCGTCTTTTCATAATTATTAGATATTTTAACTAATTAATTATCTATTTTTATTAGGTATTTAATAGCTAGCCACGTCTATTTAAATTTTAGCCAAATTCTAGCCTAATCTTTAAACCCATATTACCCAACCCATCAGACCATCAAACAACCCAACCCAATCCTAATTTTAACCCGGCCCAACCCCTGATTAGATCTGAGTCGTTGATCAAATAAGATCAACGGCCAATATCATTTCTTTCCATAATTAACCCCTCAACTACCCCTCCCCGACCCCTCATTCTTCGAGACCAACTCTCTCTCTATCTCTGGTCTTTCCCTCTCCCTTCTCTCTAGAACCTTCCTGATCACCTCCTTCTCCGATGAAGTTCCGCCTATCTCCGGCCACCTCCGACCTCCCTCATTTCGACTACCAGCCGCCATGACGCCTCATTCTCCGGTTCACCTCATCTCTGAAACCTCTAAGGGTTTCTACCATGCCAAGCGGCTACTGGAGTTCCTGCTTGGGTGGTTTTCCGGCCTTCTCCGGTGGGGTTTTGACAAGACCATGCCATAACCTCCACTACCTTCGAGTTTCACGGCAGGTTCTCCGATATCTCTATTTTCTGATGAAAACCCTAACTTTTGAACTTTTCGATTTCTCTAGATATGTAATAGATCTTTACATATTATCAACTCTCTCCATGTATTTTTTAAAAATTTCTCAGTTTCCTAAATGATTTCTCATCATTTTATTACTATGGTTTTAAAATCCTTTACAAAATAGTTCTTTCTAATTACTTAGTATTATTTCATGATTTTATTATGTTTGAGAATTATTGGAACCGTTCTCTTTTTGTTTGAGTCATTTTGATAGAAACCCCAAACTTCTTAGTTTCAATATGTGATTCTAAGTTATTTGCGATAATGTTTTTACCTATTCTATTATGAATGTTGCGCTTTCATGAGTACTCTGTGATTTTTTTGTAACTTTTGCTCTATGCTTGCCATTAGGGTTTCTGACTCTTTGCTACTTCTGACTAAATCATATTTATTCTGCTATTACCTTTAATTATTTTCTATGTTCTATGTGAATCCCTAATTTGTGTGATTAGGGTTTCTGATTCTCTCATATTGTGTGTTTACTCTGTATAACCTATGTTGATTCTTAAATCAGTTCTACTAATATTTGGAATCCCTAATTTCCTGTGATTGATTTCCTAAGATAATCTTTACAACTATTAGTTATTTCTTGCCTTATTACATAACTGATTTTACTATCAATTGATTCTTACAGTAGTGCTTTAATCTAAACCTCATGAACCTGCCCCCAATTCCCTACTGTGTGCTTACTAGGTTCGAAATCTTTCCTTATTTGTTGTACACGATTTCTTTACTTATTTGTTACCTGCTCTCTACCGTGTGAAGTGACTCTCTCAATTAAGGGGAGACTTCTGATTCTTATTCTTTACTGATTTTCGAGTTAGTACAATTACTGAACTAAATTGATTCTTTCCTTATTAATCCTGAACTTTCCCTCTTTGCCTTGTTTGAATCTTTACCGTTTGAATTAAATCCCTTGACTTCAGGGAGTACTTGCCTTAATTTTCTGATTAACTGATTTCGAGTTCCTTAATTACTACCTGACTTTGATTTTTTACCTCATTTACTACCTGCTTTTCAACTATATATACTTATGCTCTTTCATTGTAGAAGGACACGAACAAAAATACTATTCTAAGCTCTCTCTTGTGCTAGAACTCTTTCTCTCTTTCTTTCTTTGCTCTACTACTGTTCTCTCTGCTCTTTGTCTATTGTTAGCCGGCAGTAAGACAAGGCTAACATTGTGCTCTCACTTTGGTTTTGCATTCTGCTTTGCTCTTTTCTCAATGGTATGTTCTAATTAATTTCCAAGTCTCAAACCAATGTGTTTATTATTGTTTCAGTTTGTCATCTTCCTGATTTTCTTCTACTTGTGCTTCTACTGTTCAACCTGCAATTAAGTCTCTTGTTTATCTTTCAGTACTTACCATGCTTTATCTCTTTAAGACTTACATGCTGAGTCAATAATGCTTCTAGGACTGTTGTCTATTCCTAATTTACACCTGTTATGCCTGTATCCTACTACTGTCTATGTTCATATTTAAACTTTGCCATTTATTGATTCCCCGAACCTCTTTGATTTGTGTAATTATGATTGAACAAGTTTATTAAATCCATGTATCACTTCCTGATCTATTTGTCCCCTCTCCCATCGTCCTTGTGTTAAATTATGTATTGCTAAGCCTGTTTGAATGGTCTGGTACTTCTGTTTGTTTTTCAAAAGCTAATCTTTCAAAACAACTCTCCAGTTTTGTACACTCTTTTCAACTAAAAACCTTTCTCTCCTTCTGGCACTTCAAACTACTCTTAGAACTTTAGGTCCTACCCCCTTCGTGTGAGCACTGCCTTGGGGACCTCTGAGTACCCATTGAACTTTGACACACAAGGCTGGTAATTCTACACTGCACTTTGGCAACTAGGTTTGGGTGCTGGTATTGGCCAGGGACCCATTAGGGCCCTAGGGAGCTTTGCCGCACCCAGACCATCTAAGGCTGTGAAATTCGAAAAGAGTGAGGTTGGAAGATTGGGCCTGGTTGAAGGCTCCCAATAGAAGTAACTTCTTATTTTCCTTTTGCTACTGTAATTCATTATTATTGGTTTGTATGAACTTGTAAACAGATGTTTGGGGCTGGATAGTAAATGAGGGAGGGAAACCATGACCATAGGATCTCTTTCCCTACGTGTGCAATAGACATCCTGGTTAGGACATGCATCTCATGCACTAGAAATCCTGTTTAGGTTCTTCATTCCAGCATGCCTATTCATTTCATAAACATTGCTCCCCGTTAATAACTGCAACAAGTAATAAAACTGACATTATGCTGCAGCATCTTCATAAGCATTGCATGTAGAAAAACATGCCTATAGGATTTCACTTGTTATGTGTGCATTAAATATCCTGTTATTGAGGATTTCATATTTGTTTCGAGTTCAATTTGTTGAACACCTAATCAACATGTTTAATATAATAAGTCTCACTAAAAATTAGTTTCAATAGTTTTCTCGCATATCTTTAAAATCAGAATTAAATCTGCATGCTCACCTTTAAACGAATAGGCAATGTATACTCCCGCCTAGGCAAACCTTAGGCCTAATACTTATTAAAACCTAATCAATCGTTTTACGTCCTGTTTGTGTTCAAAACGATTTGTAAAGCTAATCAGTCTCTTCTGGAGATCTGAGAACCTTGCTGTGTGTAATTATTTTCACTCTTGTCTGCCCAGCAATTAATAGATTTTTCAAAACAAATCCTCCCTCTTACAAAGTCACTCTATTTGTTTTAATCTTTGCTCTACTTTAAAATTATCGGTTCTCAAAGTTGTGCACTCATTCTCTTTTACTAAAACTCCTTTAAACTACTAATTCTTGCTCTATTTTTGAATCACTGGATTTCAAAGTAAGACACCTTGTTCGAAGTTACTCTGTTTTATTTAAAATCTTGCTTTGCTTCTGATTACTGATTTTCTAAAGGTTATCTTATCCTTTATTGAAAACTTTAAACTGCTACGCTTTCTGAATTCTACTGCTGTCTCTAGGCTACTGCATTTCTGAAAAATCGACCATCCTTTTGAATTACTCAACTGAACCTTTGGCTTTCCCTACTAAGTTTTTTCCAAAATCATAACCTTTTGAAGCTTACTGGTTTAATTTTAAAATTCCCGTTTTAAACTCCCATCTTTGAGACTTTAATTGTGTTTGAGACGTGCTACTTACATGTCTACGTGTGGAGGGATCTGTGAGCCCTTATTTGTCTTTATATGTTCCGTTATGTGTAGTCCTATTTGTTATGTATGTCGCTTAGAATTTTGTCCTTTAAACCTAGGGGTTCATCCTAGTACTCACCTTGTAGGATTAGTAGTCCTAAATACCCTCTCGGACTTATAGAATGGGATGTGTAATAGCACCCAATAAGCTTCGTGACCGACACACGCGTTTTAAATACCTTAACGTGGCTAGAAAGGTAGAATACAGATGTGATGACTGGTGCGCTAATACCACGTGTAGCTCCTCTTCGAGGCGTGACATGTCGGGTATTGCATTGATGTGATCCGTATTACTTTAAACCTAGGTCAGTTTCTTTTCAAATGTTTATTCTAATGTTTTCCCAAAACCTTCAAAGATATTCACACCTGTTTGAAATCCCCTCTTATATGAACTTTGCTTGCTACTTGTTCATCGTCCAAATTCACAAAATTTCTTGGCTGGGACCCACAGTTGTGGATCTTGAGGGGTGCCTAACACCTTCCCCTTGGGATAATTTTAAGCCCTTACCCAATCTCTGGTAATGCAAACTAGTTTATGAGTTATCAACTCTAGGTGCCCTAACGCACCATAAAAATCGTTAGGTGGTGACTCTTCCTTAAAACCTCTTCCTTTAAGGAGTTGTCCAGAATGTCATAAACCCGATCTTTCCGTACCTAACCCGTGCGATAGAAAAAGGGCACGCGACAACATTTCCACTCTGCTGGGGATAATCCCTAGGCTTATACCATTACAAGTTGCTTTGTGGATTTGGACCTTTAATTTTCATTTAAATTCTTACACCTTCTCCTATCCCCCGTTATATGTTGTTAATTGTTTAATTTTTGCAAGTATTTATTTCACCTGAATGAAACTGACATATCATCATGTTTTGTTTGTAACCGCTTTCCATTGTAACTGTTGTATTTCCTTTCTTTACCGCTTTCCTCAACGTGAAAATACATGCATATTTGTTTAATGATATTTATTGCATATCATGCTCCGCATTCATATTTCACTCGTGCCAAACAAAATCCTATAGAAACGTTTACAATGAGTGGTTGCGCTATTCCGATATTACTACCCCTAAATCCGGAAAGGCATATTTGCGGTAAAACTAGTCGATCAGCGGTGCAGTCGACAGTTCGGTGCCTTTCCCCCTTGAGTTGTCCGCTCAAGGGTACCAGTCTAAAACCCCAATAGAAACCTACTCTATTGTATGTTGCATACATCATGGTCAAACCTATCCAAGCTAACATGTTGTCCGCACAATAGCCTTGTCCAAAGTCTATTGGGTTTCCCTGGAACCCAAAAGGACGCCTTCACATTCTGTGCATTTATTTGGAGAACTTAAATGCTCATGCTAATTATTGATGTTAAATAGTCGAGTCTGGTGGGGGTAAGGGCCTAACCTGTTTACTTTGCAGAAATGAGGCACGAGGTCCCCAGATTCGGCATGGTCACCAACATCCACCCAAAACTTCTGAATTGGTGGGAAGACTTGCACTCAAGCGACAAAACAGTAGTCAGAAAACACCTGCCCTCTCTCTTGGACATTCAGCCTAATAACATGGTGATAGAGGATGCCACCCTATTCAGGGACTGTGATCGGTCGGTTTTTCAATTTGGGAAATATGGGATGACATTGCTGCTAGAGGAGATAGGGGGTTTAGCTGGTTTGCCTTGGGAGTCTCAAGGGTTATTGATGCCTGAAAACCGAACAGGCCGGGGTCTTCTCAAGATGATGGGACTCAAGAAGAATCTGGACTTAGTCTACTTGGAAGACTCGTACATTCCCTTTGACTACTTGTACGAGAGGTATGGCCGTTGTCAGTCTTACCGCACATATCAGGAAGAGTTCGCCCTCACCTCTATGGGGCACATTCACCGCCGGGTATTTGTCTTCATATTATACTTTTTGGGACTGATGGTCTTCCCGACAAAGAAAGGGAGAATCCACACCAGATTGGCTATGGTTACCAAGACTTTGATGGAAGGGATCGACGGGCAGGATTTCAGCATCGTACCTATGATCATTGCCGACATATACCGAGCCTTGGAGAATTGTCAACGAGGAGCGAAACATTTTGTGGGTTGCAACCTGCTACTCCAGCTCTGGCTCACCGAGCATCTGCAAAGGGGTGACTACCGTCAAGACATACATAGGAGAGTTTGGGATGATCATATTGCTTTACATCATCCAAAGCGTATGAACTACATCCCTGACATGTTTTCACTACCGTAGAATGCCAATGGATGGGTCGAGTTATTGGAAAATCTGATCGAGGATCAGATCCAATGGATGTTCGAGTGGTTCCCGACCGACGAATTCATCATCCGGACTAGAGACACTATATTCCTAATATTGATTGGTCTTAGAGGGACATACCCTTACGTCCTGATTCGAGTCATGAGACAGGTAGGGAGGAAGCAAGTCATCCCAAGGGTCGAGAAAATAAGTCATCTCAGGGCGGACTTCCAAAATGATGACAGCCCTCACAAGTGTCAAGCTCAGCAATTGTGGCACTGCAGGATCCGGTTGGAGAAGGATACTATCGAGCCCGACATGTATCACACTAGTTGCTCTCCTTATTATCTAGGATGGTTTGAAGATAATTGGGGAGGAAGTATTGAGACAGGGTTCGCTCAAGGACATAGGGTCATAGATGAGAAAGCCGAGGCAACAACTAGACTCAACCAGCTGCACAAGAGGATCTGTGACTGTGAGGAAGATCATCACAAAATCCACATAGCCAACAAGAAGCTGATTGAGGAATGGAAGTACATGGCCATCACTTCCACCCGGAGGCTAGCACATTTGGAGCGAGGCATAGTTGACCTGGAGGAGAAGTTCCTTAGGAGGATCGAGACTTGTCAGAAGACCGAGGGAGCTGAAGCAGGAATTCTAGCCAGGACCTACTTGCTGCTGAGACTCCGCGAGATGGGAATGTTGGTCAAGGAAAGAAGAGATGCCGAGCCTGGGGAAGGTCCTTCTGGGACCAAATAGATATGATTTGTCTTTACTTTGCTTTTGATGTAATAAGGCCACTGGCCATTAGTGACATTTTATATTTTCGCATTCTTAGAGTCAAGTTGGATTTGTCTATTTTATTATCAATAAGATGAGGCATTTAGTATTTTAAGTTCTCCAAATTAATTTGTTTCTAATCCTACCTCGGGCTCAAGAGGTTCCCCAACTTAGGATGCTCTTTACATTTCCGCACTACATATTTAAATATCGCAATGTTTTATGATTCCTCACTGACTTGTTACCTTTTTGTTTTTGTTTCTTTTTATTATTCCCCTCCCCAAAGGTTGGTTCATGCATTATATCTCAAGAACTGGTCTGTCCGAACAACCATATCCCGCCGAGCCTCGGGGTAGCAAGGCTAAAAACAAGCGTTATTTACTGTTTATTTACTAAATGAATTTTCCCTTTCCGCATTTTTCAATTCCTGCAGTAAAATCTTCAATGTTCAAAACAATTATTTAATTTATCAAAGCATTTTTAATTTTTCTTACAAAACTTATATTTACTTGCTACTGTTTTCCTCCCCATTACTTTAATTACATATAATTACTATTACTTATCTCGATGAACTGACGACTGTGACCTACAACGAGGCAACGCAACAAACGCATTCCGAGTCAGACGAGGAAGATATACCTGAGGATATTATTAAAGAGGTCGAGAACTTTGAGAATAGACCTAAGTCTAACTTGGACGAGACTGAGGTCGTCAACCTGCAAAACGCAGAGAACGTCAAAGAAACACGCATCAGCATTCATCTGACGCCGTCAGAAAAAGAGGAATATACGGAATTCTTAAGGGAATATGAGGACATATTCGCCTGGTCATATGATGACATGCCTGGCCTCAATACATCTCTTGTGGCCCATAAGCTGCCAACAAATCCAACATGCCCACCAGTGAAGCAAAAGCTCAAGAAGTTCAAACCAGACATGAGCTTGAAAATCAAAGAAGAGGTCACCAAGCAGATCAACGCCGGGGTTCTCCGGGTGGTCGAATATCCTACATGGTTAGCCAACATTGTGCCTGTACCAAAGAAAGATGGGAAGGTCAGAGTCTGCGTCGACTACCGGGATCTCAACCGGGCCAGTCCGAAAGACGACTTCCCCCTGCCAAACATACACATCTTAATTGACAATTGTGCCAAGCACGAGCTGCAGTCCTTTGTAGATTGTTTTGCTGGTTACCATCAGATTTGGATGGACGAGGAAGATGCTGAGAAAACGGCATTCATTACGCCGTGGGGAGTGTATTGCTACAAGATGATGCCATTCGGTCTGAAGAATGCAGGGGCCACTTACATGAGAGCCATGACTACTATATTCCATGATATGATTCACAAGGAGATCGAGGTATATGTGGACGACGTCATCATCAAATCAAAGAAAGCTGCTGATCACATGGAAGATTTGAGAAAGTTCTTCAACAGGTTAAGGAAATACAATATGAAACTTAACTCCGCAAAGTGTGCGTTCGGGGTTCCTACTGGCAAGCTGCTAGGATTCATTATCAGTCATCGAGGAATAAAGTTAGATCAATCAAAGGTCAAAGCCATCGAAGAATTGCCGCCAGCAAGGAACACGAAGAATGTTATGAGCTTTCTGGGAAGGCTCAATTATATCAGCCGGTTCATAGCCCAGTCCACTGTCATTTGTGAACCAATTTTCAAGATGCTAAGAAAGGATGCTGCCACCAAATGGACTGAGGATTGTCAAAAGGCCTTCGACAGAATCAAAGAGTACCTCTCAACACCACCAGTCTTGGTACCTCCAGAGCCGGGTAGACCTCTATTACTCTACCTTGCCGTGTTAGATGGAGCTTTCGGTTGCGTTCTCGGGCAACATGACGAAACAGGGAGGAAAGAGCAAGCAATTTACTACCTCAGCAAGAAGTTTACTCCGTATGAGGCCCGTTATTCTCTATTAGAACGCACCTGTTGTGCTTTGACTTGGGTCGCACAGAAGCTGAGGCATTATTTCTGTGCCTACACAACGTACCTCATATCGAGGATGGATCCGCTAAAGTACATCTTTCAGAAGCCCATGCCCACTGGAAAGCTAGCTAAATGGCAGATCCTGTTAAGTGAGTTCGACATCATTTACGTAACTCAGAAGGTGGTCAATGGACAAGCATTAGCCGATCATCTTGCTGAAAATCCTGTGGACAGAGAATACGAACCATTGGAAATGTATTTCCCCGATGAAGAAGTGTCATTCGTAGGAGAGGACACTGCAGAATCCTACGATGGATGGAGGATGTTCTTTGATGGGGCTGAAAACTTCAAAGGCGTGGGTATTGGAGCAGTCTTAATTTCAGAAACCGGTCAGCACTACCCGGTATCCGCCAAACTCAGGTTCCCTTGTACCAACAACATGGCTGAATATGAGGCCTGCATCCTGAGGCTCAACTTGTCCATCGACATGAATGTTTAGGAATTATTGGTGATTGGTGATTCAGACTTATTGATACACCAAGTCCAAGGACAATGGGAGACCAAGAATTCCAAAATACTGCCATACCTACATCGTGTGCAGGAATTGAGAAAGAGGTTCACAAAGATTGAATGCCGGCACGTTCCCAGAATCCAGAATGAGTTCGCCGATGCATTGGCTACCTTGTCATCTATGATCCAGCATCCAGACAAAAACTTCATTGATCCCATTCCAGTGGAGATCCACAATCAGCCGGCTTACTGCACCTATGTTGAAGAGGAAGCAGACGGAAAACCTTGGTTTCATAATATCAAGGAATACTTGGCAGAGGGAGAGTACCCATAACTTGCAAATGTTACTCATAAGCGCACTCTTCGAAGGTTATCAAACAGTTTCTTTCACAGCGGAGGAATCCTGTACAGGAGAACTCCCGATCTGGGTTTGCTAAGATGTGTTGAAGCAAATGAAACAACGAAGTTGTTGGAGGAAATACATGCTGGTACATGCGGTCCTCATATGAACGAGTTTGTTCTAGCAAAGAAGATACTTCGGGCTGGTTATTTCTGGATGACCATAGAAACAGATTGCATCCAGTATGTCCGCAAATGCCACCGATGTCAGATACATGGGGATATGATAAAGGTATCTCCAGTGAGCTTAATGCAACAAGTTCACCCTGGTCGTTCGCTGCTTGGGGCATAGATGTTATTGGACCAATCGAGCCTGCAGCCTCTAAATGGACACAGGTTCAGCTGGTTGCCATTGGCTATTTCGCCAAATGGGTCGAAGAAGCATCCTACAAAGCAGTTACTAAGAAAGTTGTGGCCGATTTCGTCCGCGACCGCATCATTTGTCGGTTCGGAGTTCCAGAGTCAATCATCACCGACAATGGTTCCAATCTAAACAGTGACCTGATGAAAGCAATGTGTGAAACCTTCAAGATCAAGCACAAGAACTCCACAACATACATACCTCAAATGAATGGAGCCGTTGAGGCTGCCAATAAGATCAACGACCCAGATCATTTCTTTCCATAATTAACCCCTCAACTACCCCTCCCCAACCCCTCATTCTTCGAGACCAACTCTTTCTCTATCTCTAGTCTTTCCCTCTCCCTTCTCTCTAGAACATTCCTGGTCACCTCCTTCTCCGATGAAGTTTCGCCTATCTCCTGCCACCTCCGACCTCCCTCATTTCGACTACCAGCCGCCATGACTCCTCATTCCCCGGTTCACCTCATCTCTGAAACCTCTAAGGGGTTCTACCATGCCAAGCGACTACTGGAGTTCCTGCTTGGGTGGTTTTCCGGCCTTCTCCGGTGGGGTTTTGACACGACCATGCCATAACCTCCACTACCTTCGTGTTTCACGGTAGGTTCTCTGATATCTCTATTTTCTTATGAAAACCCTAACTTTTGAACTTTTCAATTTCTCTAGACCTGTAATAGATCAATACATATTATCAACTCTCTCCATGTCTTTTTTTAAAATTACTCAGTTTCCTAAATGATTTCTCATCATTTTATAACTATGGTTTTAAAATCCTTTGAAAAATAGTTCTTTCTAGTTTCTTAGTATTATTTCATGATTTTATTATGTTTGAGCATTATTGGAACCGTTCTCTTTTTGTTTGAGTCATTTTGATAGAAACCCCAAACTTCTTTGTTTCAATTTGTGATTATAAGTTATTTGCGATAATGTTTTTACCTATTCTATTATGAATGCTGCGCTTTCATGAGTACTCTGTGATTTTTTTTGTAACTTTTGCTCTATGCTTGCCATTAGGGTTTCTGACTCTACGTTACTTCTGACTAAATCATGTTTATTCTGCTATTACCTTTAATTATTTGCTATGTTCTATGCAAATCCCTAATTTGTGGGATTAGGGTTTCTGTTCTCTCTTATTGTGTGTTTACTATGTGTAACCTATGTTGATTCTTAAATCAGTACCACTAATATTTGGAATCCCTAATTTCCTGTGATTGATTTCCTTTAATTGATTTCCTGTGATAATCTTTACAACTATTAGTTATTTCTTGCCTTATTACATGGCTGATTTTACTATCAATTGATTCTTACAGTAGTGCTTTAATCTAAACCTCATGAACCTGCCCCCAATTCCCTACTGTGTGCTTACTAGGTTCGAAATCTTTCCTTATTTTCTGTATGCGATTTCTTTACTTATTTGTTACCTGCTCTCTACCGTGTGAAGTGACTCCCTCAATTATGGGAAGACTTCTGATTCTTATTCTTTACTGATTTCCGAGTTAGTACAATTACTGAACTAAATTGATTCTTTCCTTATTAATCCTGAACTTGCCCTCTTTGCCTTGTTTGAATCTTTACCGTTTGAATTAAATCCCTTGAATTCAGGGAGTACTTGCCTTAATTTCCTGATTAATTGATTTCGAGTTCCTTAATTACTACTTGACTTTGATTTTTTACCTCATTTACTACCTGCTTTTAAACTATATATACTTCTGCTCTTTCATTGTAGAAGGACACGAACATCAATACTATTCTAAGCTCTCTCTTTTGCTAGAACTCTTTCTCTCTTTCTTTATTTGCTCTACTATTGTTCTCTCTGCTCTTTGTCTATTGTTAGCCGGCAGTAAGTCAAGGCTAACATTGTGCTCTCACTTTGCTTTTGCATTCTGCTTTGCTCTTTCTCACTGGTATGTTCTAATTAATTTCCAAGTCGCAAACTAATGTGTTTATTATTGTTTCAGTTTGTCATCTTCCTGATTTTCTTCTACTTGTGCTTCTACTGTTCAACCTGCAATTAAGTCTCTTGTTTATCTTTCAGTACTTACCATGCTTTATCTCTTTAAAACTTACATGCTAAGTCAATAATGCTTCTAGGACTGTTGTCTATTCCTAATTTACACCTGTTATGCCTGTATGCTACTACTTTCTATGTTCATATTTAAATTTTGCCATTTCTTGATTCCCTAAACCTCTTTGATTTGTGTAATTATGATTGAACAAGTTTATTAAATCCATGTATCACTTCCTGATCTATTTGTCCCCTCTCCCATCGCCCTTGTGTGAAATCATGTATTGCTAAGCCTGTTTGAATGGTCTGGTACTTCTGTTTGTTTTTCAAAAGCTAATCTTTCAAAACAACTCTCCAGTTTTGTACACTCTTTTCAACTAAAAACCTTTCTCTCCTTCTGGCACTTCACACTACTCTTAGAACTTTAGGTCCTACCCCCTTCGTGTGAGCACTGCCTTGGGGACCTCTGAGTACCCATTGAACTTTGACACACAAGGCTGGTAATTCCAAACTGCACTTTGGCAACTAGGTTTTGGGTGTTGGTATTGGCCTTGGATCCATTAGAGACCTAGGGAGCTTTGCCGCACCCAGACCATGTAAGGCTGTGAAATTCAAAAGGAGTGAGGTTGGAAGATTGGGCCTTGTTGAAGGCTCCCTATAGAAGTAACTTATTATTTTTCTTTTGCTATTGTAATTCATTATTATTAGTTTGTAATAACTTGTAAACAGATGTTTGGGGATGGATAGTAAATGAGGGAGGGAATATGCATGTTAGCCTGGTAATGGGTAGAAACCATGACCATATGATCTCTTTCCCTACGTGTGCAATAGACATCCTGGTTAGGACATGCATCTCATGCACTAGAAATCCTGTTTAGGTTCTTCATTCCAGCATGCCTATTCATTTCATAAACATTGCTCCCCGTTAATAACTGCAACAAGTAATAAAACTGACATTATGCTGCAACATCTTCATAAGCATTGCATGTAGAAAAACATGCCTATATGATTTCACTTGTTCATGTGTGCATTAAATATCCTGTTATTGAGGATTTCATATTTGTTTCGAGTTCTATTTGTTGAACACCTAATCAACATGTTTAATATAATAAGTCTCACTAAAAATTGGTTTGATCATTTTCTCGCATATCTTTAAAATCAGAATTAAATCTGCATGCTCACCTTTAAACGAATAGGCAATGTATACTCCCGCCTAGGAAAACCTTAGGCCTAATACTTATTAAAACCCAATTAATTGTTTTACGTCCTGTTTGTGTTCAAATCGATCTGTAAAGCTAATCAGTCTCTTCTGGAGATCTGAGAACCTTGCTGTGTGTAATTATTTTCACTCTTGTCTGCCCAGCAATTAATAGATTTTTCAAAACAAATCCTCTCTCTTACAAAGTCACTCTATTTGTTTGAATCTTTGCTCTACTTTAAAATTATCGGTTCTCAAAGTTGTGCACTCATTCTCTTTTACTAAAACTCCTTTAAACTACTGATTCTTGCTCTATTTTTGAATCACTGGATTTCAAAGTAAGCCACCCCGTTCGAACTTACTCTGTTTTACTCAAAATCTTGCTTTGCTTCTGATTACTGATTTTCTAAAGGTTATCTTCTATTTTATTGAAAACTTTAAATTGCTACGCTTTCTGAAATCTACTGCTGTCTCTAGGCTAATGCATTTCTGAAAAATCGACCATCCTTTTGAATAACTCAACTTAACCTTTGGATTTCCCTACTAAGTTTTTTTCCAAAATCATAACCTTTTGAAGCTTACTGTTTTAATTTAAAAATTCCCGTTTAAACTCCCATCTTTGAGACTTTAATTGTGTTTGAGATGTGCTACTTACATTTCTACTTGTGGAGGGATCTGTGAGACTTTATTTGTCTTTATATGTTCCCTTATATGTAGTCCTATTTGTTATATATGTCGCTTAGCATTTTGTCCTTTAAACCTAGGGGTTCAGCGTAGTACTCACCTTGTAGGATTAGTAGTCCTAAATACCCTCCAGGACTTATAGAATGGGACGGGTAATAGCACGCAATAAGCTTCGTGACCGACACACGCGTTTTAAATAACTTAACGGAGCGGGAGGGGTAGAATACGGATGTGATGACCGGTGCGCTAATACCATGTGTAGCCCCTCTTCGAGGCGTGACATACCGGGTATTGCATTGATGTGATCCGTATTACTTTAAACCTAGGACAATTTCTTTTCAAATGTTTATTCTAATGTTTTCCCAAAACCTTTAAAGATTGTCACACCTGTTTGAAATCCCCTCTTATATGAACCTTGCTTGCTACTTGTTCATCGTCCAAATTCACAAAATTTCTTGGCTGGGACCCACAGTTGTGGATCTTGAGGGTTGCCTAACACCTTACCCTTGGGATAATTTCAAGCCCTTACCCAATCTTTGATAATGCAAACTAGTTTATGAGTTATCAACTCTAGGTGCCCTAACGCACCATAAAAATCGTTAGGTGGCGACTCTTCCTTAAACCCTCTTCCTTTAAGGAGTTGTCCAGAATGTCATAAACCTGATCTCTCCGTACCTAACCCGTGCGATAGGAAAAGGGGGTGCGACACCAATTGAAAATTCCATCGATGTTAGTTCACATATCGCTCTATATGAAAATATGGGTGTTGATCCCGAAGGTAGCGTACGCAGGGAATGTCGATCAGGTGGTCGAGGTAAGAAGGGCGGAGAAGACGGGATAGTCAACGTCCAATTGATATTTGAGATGCTACATTCTCAACAAGTCGCTTTAGCACAACTACAAAACAGCACCGTGCACAAATGGGGCCGAATTAAAGCCCCCACTAGAAGTTGTTCACAGGGCCAAACCTGTACCGGAGAGATATAACGCCATCGGGAACTAACACCGCCGTTATGAAAATGCTAGAGGAACTCACTAAACGAATTGAATCAACAGAAAAGAAAATCAAGGCAAACGACAAAAAGGTAGAAATATACAACTCCTGGGTTGACCAAATATCGGGTGTACCACCGATTCTAAAAGGTTTGGATTCGAAGAAGTTAGTGCAAAAGCCATTCCCCCCAAGTGGGGCTCTGAAGCCCATTCTGAAGAGATTTCGCATGCCGGAAATCCCCTAATGCAATGGGACCACTGACCCTAATGAGCATGTCACCTCTTATACATGCGTAGTAAAGGGGAATGACTTAGAAGATGATGAGATTGAATCCGTTCTACCGAAGAAATTTGGAGAAACTTTATAGAAAGAGGAAATGTATGGTATGACAATCTTCCACCCAATTCCATCGATTCCTTCGCCATGCTTGTAGATTCATTCGTGAAGGCACACGCCGGAGCAATAAAGTTGCGACTAGGAAGTCAGACCTCTTTAATGTGAAATAGAAAGATAACGATATGTTAAGGGAATTCGTATCTCGGTTCTAGATGGAATGCGTAGACCTACCCGATCATAGATGAGTGGGTTGTTAAGGCCAATACTCAAGGTTTCAATGAACGGAGTTTGGTAGCATCACGACAACTAAAGCAGAATTTAGTTGAATATCTATCACTGACCTGGGCCGATATGCACAATCTGTACCGGTCAAAGATCAGGGATGAGGATGATCAATTGGAGACCCCTTCCAATTCCTTCTACCCAAAAAGGTCCGTTAGCAGAGTTCAAAGGGGCATCGACAGAGAACCTCGATCGAACAGAGATCGGTATCAACCATACAACGCATATCGTAGAAACAACGGCCTAGGACATAATCCCGTTTGATATGATCGAGGAAAGAGCTCTCGGGGCTCATGAGCAAAAGTGTCTTCAATAAACATACCGATCCCACAAAAGCACCACGATTATCAGAATACAACTTCAGCATCGACGCATTATGTATTGTATCAGCCATTGGGAGAATCAAGGATACTAGATGTCCCAGACCCCTACAGACCGATCCAGCCCAAAGGAACCCTAACCAAATATGTAAATACCATGGTACCCATGGTCATAAAACTGAAGACTACAGACAGCTAAGGGAGGAGGTGGGTCGTCTATTCAACAAGGGGCACCTTCGAGAATTCTTGAGTGACCGAGCTAAAATCACTTCAGAGACAAGGATGCAAACAGGAAAAACGAACAGGAAGAACCACATCACGTGATTTATATGATTGCTGGTGGGGTCGACATACCACTAGGGCCTCTGTACAAACGCATCAAGGGATCGATCAGAAGGGAGAAACAAACTTGAGACTATGTACCAGAAGGCACCTTATCGTTCAATGACGAGGAAGCAGAGGGGATCTCACGACCCCACAATGATGAATTGGTAACCTCTATTCTTATGAATAAAATTCAGGTTTAAAGTGTTTTAATTGATCCAGGGAGATCGGTCAATATTATTCGATCGAGGGTCGTGGAGCAGCTCGGCCTACACGGCCAGATCGGCCCGCAGCTCGGGTTCTCAATGGTTTCAACATGTCAAGTGAAACAACTAAAGGTGAAATCATCTTACTAGTGAATGTAGCTGCGACTATTCAATAAACCATGTTCCATGTGATCGAGGGAGATATGAGATACAATGCCCTACTCAGAAGACCCTAGATTCACAACATGAGGGTAGTCCCCTCAACCCTTCACCAAATGCTGAAATTCCTGATGTCGGGTGGAGTAAAAATGGTGTATGGGGAACAACATGCTGACAAAGAGATGTTCGTGGTAAATGAAGTAATATCGATATCAGTGCTTTCGTCAGCAAGGGGATCAGAGTCAAAGAAAAGAAGGAGGACAAATAGCAACCACAGGTACCAGCCTCGACCCAATCAGAGGAACGAGGAGCGGATGAGGATGATGAACATTGGATTCTCCGATCCTTTAAAATTCCCGATGACTCTGACGCCACAAAATCAACGGTCGATGAAACAAGTCATATTGATCAAGTACATACCCGGGCGAAAGGTATACCTGGGCACGGGCTTAACCCCCGATCTCAGGGATAAACTCATTAAATTTCTTATCGATAATATGGATTGTTTTGCTTGGTCCCACCTTGATATGCGAGGGATCCCACCGGAGATCACTACCCATCGATTGAGCTTGACCCAAAGTTTCGACCGATAAATCAAAAGAGAAGGCCCCAGTCCAAGATTAAACATACATTTATCAAGGACGAGGTAACAAAACATCTCAAAATAGGATCCATTCGGGAAGTAAAATATTTCGAATGGCTATAAAACGTAGTCGTAGTCCCTAAAAAAGGGAATAAACTTAGAATGAGCGTAGATTATAAAGGTTCAAACAAAGCGTGACCTAAAGATTCCTTTCCTTTACCGAATATCGATCACATGATCGATGTCACGACCGACCATGAGATCCTCAGTTTTATCGATGCCTACTCCGGGTAAAATCAGATACAAATGAACCTGGAGGATCAGGAAAAGACTTCCTTCATTACTAAGTACAACACCTATTGTTATAACGTAATGTCGTTTGGTCTTAAAAATGCTGGTGCTACTTTTCAACGCCTAGTAAATCGAATGTTCGAAGAAAAGATAGGTGAATCAATGGAGGTTTAATTAAACGACATGCTAGTTAAGTCCCTCCGCGCAGAGGACCATTTGAAACATTTTCAGGAGACCTTCGATATACTAAGAAAGTAAAACATGAAACTCAACAAAAAGAAGTGCGCATTCAGGGTTGGTTCGGGAAAGTTCCTCGATTTCATGGTATCGAATTCGGGATTCGAGATCAACCCCGATAAAATCAAGGCCATCGAAGATATCACGGTCGTGGACAATGTTAAGGCCGTACAAAGGTTAACAGGGCGCATAGCCTCCCTAGGTCCTCAGATAGAAGTCACCGATTTTTCTCAGAGATTAAAAAGAAAAATAAATTTGCATGGATCTTGGAATGCCAACAAGAATTGGACGAACTAAAACGGTACCTCTCGAGCCCGTCATCACTTCATACTCCGAAAGAGGACAAGCAACTCTACTCATATTTAGCAGTCTCCGAAATCGCAGTAAGTTGGGTCCTGATTCAAAAAGAGCAAGGTACGCAATTTCCTATTTACTATGTTAGTCGAGCCCTAAGTGTGCCGAGACCCGATACCCGAACTTAGAAAAATTATCGCTTGCCCTAATAAGCGCCTCTATGAAATTAAAACGGTATTTTCAATGTCACCCAATTTGTGTGGTGACTACCTATCCCCTTCACAATATTGTGCATAAGCCCGAACTCTCAGGCCGATTGGCCAAATGGGTTGTCGAGATCAGCGGGTACTATATCGAGTATCAACCTCGAACGACCATCAAGTCTCAAATCTTGGCATACTTCGTGGCTGACTTTACGCCACCCATCCTACCTGAGGTCAAAAAATAACTATTATTAAAATCGAGTACATCATCAGAGGTGTGGACCCTTTAACAGACGACACTTCGAATGTGAAAGGGTCCGGTCTAGGCATCCTTTTGAAGCCGCCCATAGGTAATATAATTAGACAGTATAACAAAACTTCAAATTTGACTAACAATGAGGCCGAGTATGAGGCCATGAGTGCAGGTCTCGAGCTAGCTAAGAGTTTGGGAGCATAGATCATCGAGGCCAAATGTGACTCCCGACTTGTGGTAAACCAAGTCAACATAATTTTTGAGGTTCGAGAAGATAATAAAGTAGAGGTACTTGGACAAACTATAGGTGACTCTACATCTATTTAAAGAATGGACCCTATAGCATGTACCTCGAGAACAAAATAGCGAGGCCGATGCCCTTGCAAATTTGGGGTTATCAGTCGAAGACGACGAGATTAGCTCGGATACTGTCATACAACTTTCGAGGTCAGTAATCAAAGAAGGCCACACTGAAATAAACTCCACAAGTCGAACCTGGGGTTGGAAATATAAATATATCGAGTACCTAAAGAACGGGAAGCTACCATAGGATCCTAAGGAATCGAGGACTCTACGTACGAAGGACGCACGATTCACATTGGCCGAAGATGGAACACTATATAGAAAATGTTCCATGGACCATTGTCAATATGTTTAGGTCCAAAAGATACCTACTACGTACTATAGGAAATTCACGAAGGCGCTTGTGGAAATCATTCTGGTGCCGAGTCATTGGTTCATAAAGTCATTAGAGCAGGATACTATTGGGTCGATATGGAAAAAGATACAAAAGGGTTTGTTAGAAAGTGCGACAAACGTCAAAGATATGTGCCGATGATTCACCAACCTGGGGAGCAACTCCACCCAATATTATCCCCATGGCCGTTAATGAAATGGGGAATGGATACCGTCGACCCTCAACCATCGGTCCCAGGTAAAGCTAAATTCATTTTGTTTATCACAATCTATTTATCTATGTGGGTTGAAGCACAAGCCTTCAAGAAAAGAGAAAAAGAAGTCATAGACTTCATTTGGGACCACATTATATGTCGATTCAGGATGCCTGCTGAGATCGTCTACGACAATGGAAAGCAATTCGTCAGCAGCAAAGTGACAAAGTTTCTCGAAGACCACAAAATAAGAAGGATCCTGTCAACGCCATATCATCCTAGTGGGAACGGACAGGCCGAATCGACGAATAAGACCATCATTCAAAATCTAAAGAAAAGATTGACAGGTGCTAAAGGAAAATAGAGAGAAATATTTCCTGAGGTCCTTTAGGCGTATCGAGAAATATCGAAATCCAGTACGGGGGAAACACCGTTCTCCCTAGTCTATGGTTCCGAAGCTCTGATCCCAGTCGAAGTCGGGGAACCTATCTTTAGGATTCGGTATGCAATGGAAGAGTCAAATCACGAGGCTATGAATACAAGCCTCGAGTTGCTAGATTAATGGCAAGAACAAATCTTCGACACTCTAAAATCGGGGCCTAGTTCTAAGAAAGGTCACCCTCAATACTCGAGACCCAAATGATGGTAAACTTGGCCCAAACTGGGAGGGACTGTATCGGGTCCTCAATATCATCAGAATACGATCCTACAAACTTGGCACGATAAACAACGAGCAATTACCAAATAATTGGAACATATCACTCCTCAAACGATATTAATGCTAAGGTATGACCTTCTCCATTTTCATTTATATTTTACACTAACCGATTATAGGTATTCAATCAAAGACATTGAAGGATTCTTCAACACAAAGTCCTTAGGTCTGAAAGCACACGTTGCGCTCTTTTTCCCTTAGACCGGTTTTTTTCCCAAATGGGTTTATACGGTGAAGTTTTTAACGAGGAAACCATTAGCCGTGCTAACTTAGAGCAATTCAACAGTATCCGAGGCTTCTTTACAATCAACCTTGAATACTGAGCGAAATCACCCTGGAATGTTATAAGGAAAGAACTTCATGTCAACAGGGTCTCGATAGGTAAATTTTGTAAGGATCAAACGGTCGAACGAACCATGCCCATGTACATTACTCGAGCCCTAATAGCAAACATGTACGCATTTATAATCTATTGAAAGACGTATTTTTCCTTACTAGATATTTCATGCCTTAGAGAAATTTTTACTTTACAGTTTTGCACTCGTGATCTATTGTGGAAACTACCTTAAGGGCCGATCACAACTAAAAGTTCGAATAATTGACCCTGCACTCAGGGACTGCCATCCAAAAAATCGATATGATTTAATTACTAAACCTGAAGATCATAAGACCTTAAAAAGGCAACCCTCGATTTTATAGGCCACGACCACCCCACTCGGGGAATGACACTTCAAAGAAGTTTGAAATGTAACAGGGAAACAAGCCCAAAAGGCAAATCCCACACTAAAGACTACAACCAAATTAACACGGTTCGGAGACGTCCGATTTCTGTTATAAAATATGCCTTCAAAAATTTTCATAAACCGGTTAAAAAGGCTACCCTCGACTGAATTACTAAGGGTCTCAATGATATCAACCCTCGAAATCCCTAATGGGTGCAAAGTCGTTTGAACTCTCGAACAAATCCTTTATTTTATGCTAAGGCATTATGAAACAAAGGGTCTCGATAATATCGACCCTTGAAATCCCTAATGGGTACGAAATCGTTCGAACTATCGAGAAAATTCCTTATTTCATGCTAAGGCATAAAAGATTTTATATTATCAAACAATGAACTATTCAAGCCGAAAAGGGGGAAAAGCCATATTTTTTACTATGGCCATATCGTCCTAATAAAGGAGCCTAAGGGCCATTTTATTTTTGAGTTCGAGAAATCATCATCACTCAATTAAAACCTAAGGGTCACCCTACTTCGTGTTCGAGCGAGTACTTACTCGATTATAAAGACTACACTAGTTCGACTTCGGTCAAATTGCCTAAGTTTCAAACTTGTGAAAAAAATCTTCATAAGGCATGAATGAAACAAAATTTTCGTAAGGCATGAATGAAATAGAATTTTCACAAGGCAGGAAATAAAATAATGACAAGTGAGAGAGAAAAAAGTTATTTTATATATATATGAAGATATTTACAAGGACCGATCAGTGTCCTATACAAAAAATCAAAAAAGAAAAATTCTAAGATTCCTAATTTTCCTCGGGGGCAGCTTATTCTTCATCGGGGTCCTCCCCATTCTTGGACCCCCTCTTGAAATTCGTGATTTTTGGCCTTCTTTATCTTATCAGTAAGGTCGAAACTTTGAGCATGGATGTCATCGAGGGTTTCCCTCCGAGAATGGAATTTGGCAAGCTCGGATATCCAAAGAGCTAGAGATTGGGCGGCCTCGACAGACTCTTTGGCTCGGGCTTGAGCAACTTCAGCATCGGATTGGTAGACGACCACGATGGCCTCTGCATCGGCCTTAGATTTTTTTCGCTTCAGATTTGTCCTTAGCAAGTTCAGTGGCCAACCAAGCCTCGAGCTCCTCTATTTTCTTAGCCTGAGCTAAGTTCTTCTCCTTCATGCCTTGAAGCTAACTTTCTACCGATGACAATTGGGCTCGAGCAGCCTCTTTCTCTGCAACAAAGCGGTCCATATTTTGTTTCCACCCCAAGGTCTCCTCCTTCATCATATTGACCTCCTCACGGAACTACTCGATCCTCTCGACCTTTTGCTGAACATGTGAGATCGAAGTGTTAGTCATCATCCCCGAACTGATGCCATGAGCTTCTATGATTTTCATTACCTTCTCAATCATGTCGGTTTGATCTTTGTGTGTCGTTGCAAACTCGGCTCGGAGGTCCTTCATCTCATCTTCTTTTTGCCCGTTGAGAAGTTTGAGGGCATTTCTCTCCTCCGTGAGCCCTTGATGATCGTCCTCACATCCTCTCAACTATGCTCGAGATTTGGAAAATGCTTCCTGATTGAGTTCGAATGCTTATACGGAAAGGAGAAAGGTAATTAGACAAGAAAAGCATTAATAAACACAAGTATGATTCGACGAGGGTAGTTGAGACTTACCGATACAAGTCTTGTTGAGCCTCATCAAAGAGAATGGATGCTTCACTCAGGACAGTAGCGTCTTCGACCCCGATAAACAACGAAATGGGTCATCCCCTCTGTGGGCTCCGTCTACTTCGGGAGTCCTCATAGATTGGGCCTCCCAAATTGCCTCCTCGAAAAATGCGGGGAGAGTTGGCGAGTATCCAATTTCTATTGCCCCAAGTGGGTCTCTTGGGGCTTTCTTTTCACTTCGAAGGTCCTCGGAGCCGGCCCCTTCAGACATACCCACCGTTTGCTCATTTTTGTGGGAGGCATCTTCAGACTTTGCGACTCGGGGACTTTGCCTAAGTCCTTTTCCAATACCCCTCGGCTCGAGGCAGAATCTCTTTAACCCCCACCCACTCAGCTGCCTTTGGGGCCTCGATGACCCTCTTCACTCGGGTCACCAGTTCGGAGCCATCTTCTTCTTCTTCTTCTTCTTTCTCTCTTAGCCGTCGAAGTACCTTCACATGCAGCGCGACAATGTTCTTCTTTGGCTTACGAGCCGGATTTTTCTTGGGCTTTGGATCCTCAGAGGTTGAGGGCCTTTTCATATTTTTATCCTTTGTCGGTTTCGGGACCGGGGTCGAAGTCTCCTCCTCACCAGATGGGGGCCTCATGATCGCATCTTTTCCTAGGCCTGTATATAATAAAATTGAATTAGTATGAGAAGAATATATTGATAAAGTCAATATACACGAGAAAGAAAGCTTACCATGATTTTTTTCCTCCCATCAACCCTTCGATAAAACGCACCATTGGCGTTTAGCATAGGTCGATGTCGATACTAGGTACCTGACGCAACTCTTTAGATCGGTGATGGCACAAGGCATCCAAGCAGTGGCTACATCGAAAAAGAGCTAGAGAGAGAAAAATAGCCAAGTAACAAATAAAAGGGGATCGTATTTACGTTTCATATTCTACTTCTTGGGAAAAGGCATCTTCTCAGCTAGAATAAGGTCCTAGGTCTTCACCATTACAAATCGACCTATCCAGCCTCGGTCCTTGTCCTCGTTTATAGTAGAGATGGAGACTTTGGTGGCTCTATTTTGGAGCTTTATTAACGCACCTCGGTAAAGCCGGGGGCTATATAACCTAATGAGGTTGTCGAGGGTGAAGGGGAGCCCATCAATTTTTCTCAAGAAAAACCGGAGCAATATGAAGATCCTCCAAAAGGAGGGATGAATCAGACCGAGGGTCACCTGGTACTTCTTGCAGAAGTCCACGATGATTGGGTCAAGAGGACCCAACGTGAAAGAATAAGTGTAAACACTCAAATACCCTTCCACGTGGGTAGTAATAGCCTCTTCTAGGCCCGAAAGCACTACATCTTTGTTTTTCCAGTTGCAATCCTCCTTTACCTTGTCGAGATAGCTCTCATGTATCGAGCATTTATATCTCGATATCTGCTCACAAATACCGGGAACAAGCGAGGTATTCCCACTCATGAAATCAGAGTTTAGCACACACCCCTCAGGAATACATTCTTCAAGGCGGGATTCCACCGGCGCCTTCCCGTCGGCCGCTTGAGAAGATGAAACAACTTCTTTTTGGGGAAATTTTTTTGACGTTTTCGCCATTTGGATTTGAAGTTTAAGATAGATGAAGATAAGATTATAAGAAGAGAATAGTGGTGAAAAACGTAGATTTGCAGATGAAGAACTTGGAAGATGTGAAAAGCTTTGGAGATTAGAGAAGGTTGAAGGTAAAGTTTGAAAGAGTGTAAAAAGAGACCTATTTATTGGATTGACGGCGACGGTTCAAAGGCAATAGTGGCCGACCACCAACTGACACACATTAATAACTTGGGGAACTTTACCGACAGGAAATTTAGGTCACTTACGTCACAAGGGTGACATCATGATAGGTCGAGGTGAAAAATCGAAGGCTCAATTCGTTTCTTGTCATTTCACTCCAAAAAATGAGGGGACTATCTCTATACGGTTAAAATCGGGCCCACCCAATTTACTATTTGACCGAGGCAAAGAGTTGCATTGAGGGTCGGCCCCGTAGTGGTTCAGACCAAAGCAGGAGGACAAGGTGTTGAGTTTGGGATTTGGGTACCCGTCGAGATCGAGACCAAATGAGACAGACATCGAGCAAGACCGAAGATAGTATGATAACAGAAAGGTGAGATATCCGTGACTGGTTGAAGATCGTGGAGAAAATGTCGGAACGGATCAAACTAGGAACGGTTAATTAGCTAATCATGTGATTTTCTTCTTTAATTAGAGTTATACCATAGAGTTCCTCTACTATATAAAGGGGAATTCTAATCATTTGTAAGACACATTGTTCACATATATCAAAGAAATATAACACTTTCTCTCCCGCTTATACATTCTTGTTCATCAGTTTACTTCTGCTTTATTCATAACTGTTCTAATATCGACCATTTCGATGACATTCTAGCTCGAGGTCTGAGTTACGTTCCAACACCGGTTTGCTCTATCTTATTGTTAATTTCTATTACTAATCTAACTATTTATCAATTGGTATTAGGTGAAATCACGTGTGTGAGCATATAATTTTTCACTTATTAAATATTTCTACAAAATTTGATAAATAATTTAATTTTATAGATTTTGTTGAATTTCAGTGTTTATTTGCATTGTATGATCGTAATTCATCTTTTAAAATTTATAAAATGATAAATAATAACAAAAATATTTTTATTTTTTTTATTTATCTTGCATAATTAGGTTTTTGGTTTAATAATACTTAGTTGCCTAATTTAATTATTTTTACTAAGAAATTACAAAATTTGTCCCTTAAGTAATTACGGGTATTAAATTAATGGTTTCACTTTTAATTAACTCATTAATTAAATTATAATTAGATAAAACTAGGTTAAAACTAATTTTAGAATTTTAATTGATTTAATTGTTTAATTAACTAGCCTAAGTTGTCTAAAAAAAAGCTAAATATATCGGACTGGGCCATTATAAACCAGGCCCAAGTCCTTCTCCCTAACACCCAAACACACCCAGCCCAAACATTAAACCCGTCCAAACCCCTGCCTATCTAAACGACCCCGTGTCAAAACCTGGTTCAATCTCAGCCGTTGATCTTTCAAGATCCAACGGTTGAGAACTCCCCACTCATTAACTATATAAGTGTCCTAACTCACACCACCCCCCTCAAACTCACTTCCCCAACACCCCCCTCGCCTCCCTCCTCTCTCCTCACCCAGTTCCCTCCGTCGTCCACCACCGTCCTCCGCCGCCCGAAAATTGCCTGCCGACGGCGGAACAATTCCAAAGCACCCCCCAAATTTTACTAGTAAATCCCCTTCCTCCTCTCAACCCCAATCTCTCATCTATTTCTCCAAAACCCCACCAAAATCAAATAATTTCAGATCGAAAATTCGAAACCCTAAAAAATCTCTCACTGGTCGATTTCGAAGGAATCAACGGCTCAAACCTACATGAGTCAATAAAATTTGATAATAGCTATTGATTCATGTGGGTTTGGCTCATTTTCGAACCCTGCCGGAATTCGGTCAAAGTCCGACGATCCAACCAAATCCGGCCAAACCCGTTCTAACCTAACTGGTACCCTCTTTCTCTTATTCCTTTCATCATTTTATGTTAAAATTGTTTGTTTGGTTTAGTTTTCGATTTTCTGTTTATCACTTATCTTTAAAGTTAATTAGTTTAGGTTCAAATTTAGTTGCTTCTGTACATGGTTTAGTCAGTTTAATTGTAGTTAGGGTTTTTCAGATTTTCTTGAATATTAGTCGTTTAAATCTAGTTTGTTGTTAATTACTGATCAGTTACTGTTTCATGGATGTTCTTGTCTATTATTTAAATACTATTTTAAATTGAATTATAGGTTGTTTGTTGATTATGCATGACCAGACTGATTTTTAGGTTTTAAATTTTTGTTTTTCCGTTTTTTTAATGCCTTTTCTTACAAAGTAGTCTTGTGAATTAATTAAGTTATTTGTATCTTAGCTTTAATCTTGCATGTGTTAGGTCTATTTAAAATAGTAATTGCCTAAACTAATTAGTTCACATGCAATTGCCTTAATTAATTACTGATTTTTAGTTTAGTCAATCTAATTTTGACTCTTAGGTTAGAATTTACACCTATAACTGTCCTAAAAAACTGCATCATAAACAACCATACGTTAATTACTGACTTAATTGATTCATCATGAGTTACTAAGTGATCATGTGTGTTTGTTCAAATTGATTTCTGATTCTGTTAATTAGTAGGATACTAGCTAGTTGTACATGATTAGTCAACTTAGGATTATGGTCTTACCTCTATCATTAAAAAATATTTAAAAGTAAGAGTCTGATTTTTTTATTTAGAGCAATTAATTAAGGCTAATTGCTTAGTTAAGCATACCTAATAAGATCACTTGAATTTTTTTAACCTAAAATCCTGAAAATAATTCACCTAGGATCAATTGCTAGTCTTTATTTAGGATTTTAAAATTCAGCCTCTTCATTATTGGTTAGTTATTGAGCTTAATCACTCAAATAAGTCAAAATTAGTCAACATTAATAAATAACTTAACCTTTAACACTAAGGGGGTAATTTTAAGGGGTATTGCAGGGTAGTTTAGGAATTTTAAGTGAAGAATCTTGGCTGTAACAACTCAAGGAGCTTCTAGAATAAGGATAAATATCAAAACAAAATAAGAAAAGCATTAAATCAGATATTTTAGATAAAAACAGTAATTTTCAGGGGGTAAAAAGGGGTTGTAAATAGAAGAACCTTTTAGAAATGGTACAGCTGTCCTAGCTGTTACAAAGATGTTGAAATAAGATACGAAGGACAACTGTATCTGTACTATTTTCACATAATAGAAAATAAGGAATATTCCCAGCTTATGCCTTCCTTAGGCTGCCTATATATAGGCTATATTACACTCTGAAAATGACAGAGATTTACACACAATTATCCACAGAAAATTAGATAGATTTTACACACAGAAATACATACACAATTTTAGAGAAATTCACTCTGAAATTTACACACATTCTAAAGGAATACCTCCTTAAAAACTGATAGAGACACTGCTTTAAGAGATACTGAAAATGTTTTCTTGAAAGACTAATCTCAATTTTCTGTCTTAACAAGATTTTCAAATAAAAAATTCCTAAAAATTTCTTCATATCATGACAAAGAAAAATCTGGTTCAACATATGCTTTGTTTCTGATTTTATTGAGGTTTTCTGGGTTTAATACTGGTATTTGGTGCTGGTCTTTTCCTGAGTTTTGATTTTGGGGCTGTTGCTGTGTTGGTATTGCTGATTAAGTTTCAAATTCTCTCTTTATTGGCCTTTATTTGGTCCATTTCCCTGCTGTTTTTATTTACTATTAGGTATGTAATCACACCCTCTATTGAATAGATTTAGTTGCATGTTGATTCATATTTGTTGAATTTGAGTTCTAAATACCTTCTTGTTTGCACAAATATGATCGTTTGGGTTAGGCCTGCTTAAGATGAGTTTGAACTTGAATTTTTGTTGCTGGTCATTTGAATCTGAAGCCTGCTTCTAGTTCTAGGCTTGTTTGTGCTTCCCTTATGGCTGGAACCTCCTAGTTGAACCCTCAGTGTTATTCCGTATAGTTAAGTTGTTGATTAGACGATTAAAAATGGAGAATTAACGTTCTATACACTTGAATCTCTGTTTAAAAGTTGTAATCTGCAGATTTGTTTGCATCATCTGGTTAATCGAGCTCCAATAATCGTTTTAGAGGGTGGTGAAGCCATTTTACTTAATTACGAAGTTTAGAAGGGACGTACTTATGTATCATGACCTTGTAGTAGAAGGCCTAGAAATTTCATAGTATAAGTTTCGTATTTCTTCTTTTCTACCTTAACTTGATGTTTGTAATATTTAAGCATAATGATTAGGCTAGAATATGTAATAACGTTCATGTTTCTGGTTTTGTTTATTAGAAAAAAAGCCTCTTTTATTTTGGGACTTATTAAACAGTGCAAAGTCTTGGGCTAGTGGGTCTCAAACATAAGACCCCAAAGAGATTTGAAAAATAGATCTTATTGGGCCTGTCATTCATGGCTCATACCCTAAAGACCCTTAACATTATACGGGGCTCTTATAAATCCGTACGTAATCCAACTCTGTGATGTATATGTCACGATTTATCAGTGTCAGTAGCAAGTTCAAAAGCCATGAGTTTTCTATGTAACATTGAGTGTATGAATTGATTTTTAAAGCTGGACAACATGTATTTCTTCCTTTTAAAATTGATAAAACGCAATTGGCCCAGTATATTTAAACTGGGCCATATTTATGATGTATACTAGTTGGCCCATTTTTTTATTTTAGGTTTATAACAATTAGTTGTTAAAACATTTTAGTAGTCCAACGCCTCGTAGCATAAATATTTCCTTGACCCTTACATTAATCTTACAAGTTATTAAGGAAGACAATTTTTTAGAGATAATAAACATATTTTAGACCCTTCCTTAGTTAGCTAATTGGTACGTTTAGAGGTCCTAAAATACCCACAAAAGAAAATTGAATAAAGAATAATTTTTCTAGTAACAAATATCTTTTTTTAAAATTGTGTACACATTTACGTGACACAAATAAAGGTTAAAATGAACACTCGTAGAGATGCTTTTAGGAGCGGATTTTGAAATTATTATCGTAATTGCGTAAATGTTCGCGTGACACGGTTCTGATTTTTAAAACCAAAATACGCGCTTGCGCGACTTTGACTATTTTTCTAAATGAATCAAGTGTCATGAATTATGTACACGTCCGCGTGACATGATTTTTGACGCATCGATTCAAGGGGGTATATGCATACGTAACCGGTCTTAAGATAATTCTTTAAATACAAATGAATAATAAGAAGCGGTAAAAATGTAAATGCACATAGGTATTAAAATCAGTAATTAAACAATTTAGGCCAGGTATAAATCATTAAGCGACCATGCTAGAACCACGGAATCCGGGAGTGCCTAACACCTTTTTCCGGGTTAACAGAATTCCTTACCCGGATTTCTGGTTTGCAGAGTCAAAATTTTCTCGATTTGGGATATTAAAACTAAATGGTGTCTCATAACACCGTAAAAAAATCCGAGTGACGACTCTGAAAAATAATAAATAACCCCAAATTCGATTGTGTCACTTAAGTTGAAAAAACTCCCTTATCCCATCCTTTCGGGAAAAAGGAGGTGTGACAACGTGTCCTTAAAACTACATTTTAAGTTTAATTGTTATCCAATTTTAAGGGTAAACATGAGACTTTATTATAAAGTGAATCATAGTCGGATGATTTTGAGCACACTCAATAGTTTAAGTAGGAAATTGGTGAAAAATTGCTAGTTAAAAGAGGCTTTTGGTATTAACTCAATAAGTAATGGTCAACATGACGACTTTATGTCGCGATCGACAACTTTAATTCATACTTTATTTGTGCAAAGCGTAAAGTGAATTTCATGCAATGATCTTCCAATTTTGAAGTTACCTGGAAATACAAGAGCCAGCCACCTTGCAACAGTGTACCATGTGCTATGACATTAAACAAATTTTACTTATGGTCGATTATTATTAAAACATGTCGAAGAAATCAACAAAAGAATTAACCTTTAATGCTTGGAAACTCTATCACCTATCGCGGCTCGTATTTAAAGATAAAGTAAAGATTACCTGCTCCTAATAAAAATGCAAAATTGGAGAGCAAATTGTTTAACCGAGAGCAAAGTTGTCGGCTCGTTTGGTCATTACCATTTTCTTTATTTTTGTTGTTTCATACTATGATTTGATAAAAGCTAAAACTTAACCGAATTAGCCATATCTAAAGTACAAATATCAAAAATATATCTCCTCCAAAAACCAGTGGCTGATTAAGAATTTAATTTATGGGTTCACATGAACCCAGTAATTTTTACTCAAACTATATATATATATTTTAAGAGTTTCGTCATATATTTATAAATATTTAATTGTCAACTCGATTGATATTGTATATTAGCATAAAATCGTCTTAAGAAGTAAATTTCAAATTCTGAATTTGCCTCTGCCAAAAACCAATTATAGTCACGATAAAAATGGGGGCAGAAAAATGATGAACAACAGGTATGTATAGTCAATAGTAATTCACTTACCTTTTATCGGAAAAATAAATGGACTAATGGACAATAATGCTGATCTTATTAGACAAGGTTAAAAGAATAACAGAAAAGAGTCTATAGTGTATATCCTCATCTATCATCAAGTGGTGGGGCGGAAAGAAAGAAATTCCGGATAAGAAACACTTCATTCTTTAACGGGTCCTACACGATGCGAATATCAATTGGTCGAGTAAATGGGTTTCGGACCTATAAGGTTTAAAAAGGTATATCGTGATCTTGTTAAAGACGCGTTTGCTTGCTGCCGGTGACTTGGAGGCGGCAAAGAGGACAAGAGTTGTGGAGGGAGAGCCAGTTTGTAAGGCAATTAGAATGGAAAACATGGCTGCAGGATACTTGTTTGCCACCGACACTTGATTCGAAGCCTTCCATGCACACTGTACAAACACTATCAACAACTTCAACGGTTGGCATTTCGTGAACAATTTGGGCGAAAGAAACACCCATCGCTTCTTTCCTGTTGGTGTCATTACAGACAGAAGCTGTAGGCTCCGGCATCGTCAAAGCCATGTCGAGATCGAAAAGTTGATCCAACACCATCGTGCTCCACAATTTTCTTCTGTAATGCCTACTTGGTTAGTATGCTACTTGTATTTGATACTCTAGGAAATAGCTCTTAGACCAGTATATATATTGGTCTTTGATCACGTGTGGTTTCCTGGATACAGTTGGTGGGGTTCGAAGAAGCAGCCTATCTTCTCTTCTCTTTTATTTTTGATGTACATTTACTAAATATATATACTACCGTCGTCCCAAATTCATGTGGGGTTATTTTGGACGCGTGTATTAAAAGAGAGATATTTTTTAAACTGGTTAGAAAAGGTCATAGACATATGTGTGATACTAAATCATCTCATTTAAGAATAAATGAAAAGTTTAAGATTAATTTATTTCTAATAAAGAAGAATGATATTTTTTTAGGGAAAGACTAAAAAGAAAAATTGAAATAGACAGTAGGAATATTTTATTTACTCCGTTTTCAAAAGAACATGATTTAAAATACAAGAATGCATTAGCCTGTTTCATATCAATTTGATCATCGATTCCTTAATATTTTATCTGAATTTACGTATATACTTTGTAGTAAAACAAAATAGCAATATAAATTACAATTTTTAATAATAAAAATACTAGTATTAAGAACATTACAAACGTAGTTAAAGAATTTTTATTTTCCAAATTGAAGAACTTTTATTGAAAACTGGAAATTAAGTATTGAGTTATTAATTACAACATGGAACTAACCTTACGATTCAGTCCCTAAGTAGTCTTTGCGAAATATTAAAGAAGCAAATAAAGGTGGTTCATTTCAAAATAAGTCATCACGCTCAACATCATTATGCGAGGCTCAAGTACTTCCATATCTTGCTAGGGCGTGTATATACGGGTAAAACCGGGCCCACTGAACACCCCGGTTTCGCGGTAAGTGAAACGGGACAGGAACGCCACCGTAATGAATAGAAGTTAGACCGAGGAGCCCCTCGTATCGGGGCTCGAGCAAAGCAACGGTCGTCGGGGATATCGGGGTCATGCCCTCCGGGTCCGGTTCAAGGATTAAGACTTCGGAGAGCATTACCAATCGGATGCACACGACTAACAAAGGGTCGTGATGTCCTTGCCCTACCGGATATCAGAGCATGAATATCGGTCCGTATCGGCAGAAAATCAGTGATTAGCAAAACAAAACATTTTTACCTTTCTTAAAATTATACTTAGGGTAAAACTCCCCTACTATATAAAGGAGAAAGTTCATTATTCATAGGAGAAATTGTAACACGCATATCAAGACAAATTATTTCAATTCTCATTGTTGTTCAAAATTCTTATTTTTGTTCTTAAGTTCATCATAAGTGCAAGATTGGAATCGAGGGCAGGTTCTTCATCGAGCCATAAACCGACCCCCAAAGCCCATTCGCTTAGCAGTAGCTAAAACAGTATTTGATAGAGTACCCGGCGGTAACTTGGGCCGATGTCTACAACAGGTACTAATCGAAGATAAGAATCCAGGATGATCAACTCGGGGCCCCCTCTGGGTCCGTATATCCTGTCAGAACTAATGACATGTCTAAAAGAGACATCAATCATGAAACATGACCAAGTAGAGATCGGTATCAACCATATAGTGGAGATCGTAGGGGCAGCGGATCCAGGCATAACCCTACGAGGAAGAAAAAAGAAGCTATCGTGGTCCTAATAACCGGGGAGACATGAGAAAAAATGGTTTCGATAGGCCGCTCGGGGCCAGGGAGGAACCGAGGTTATCAGAATACAACCTCAATGTCGATGCTATAGGCATCGTATCTGCCATCGGACGCATCAAAGATACCAAGTGGCCTCGGCCATTTCAATCCGATCCTGCCCAAAAATCCCTAACCTGATGTGCAAGTATCATGTCACTCATGGCCACAGGACCGAAGACTGCCGACAACTGAGAGAAGAAGTAGCCTGATCGAGCCAAAAATCACTTTAGGAATAAGGACTCCAACAAGCAAACCGAGCAAGAGGAACCTCAGCAAATCATTAACATGATCATTGGTGGAGTCGATATCCCCGAGGGACCAATGCTGAAGCGCACTAAGGTGTCTGTTTCAAGGGAAAAACAAACTCGAGATTATGTACCGGAGGGGACCATCTCTTTCAACGATGAAGATGCTGAAGGCATCGTGCAACCGCCTAACGATGCCTTGATAATTTCTGTACTCATAAATTAATCTTGGGTTAAGCGTATGTTGATTGATCGAGGTAGGTCGGCCAATATCATCAGATCGAGAGTCGTAGAGCAGCTAAGTCTACTAGACCAAATAATGCTTGCAGTCTAGGTCTTAAACGGGTTCAACATAGCATGTGAAACTAATAAAGGGGAGACAACTCTTCAAGTCAACACCGCTGGGACCATTCAGGAAACAAAGTTCTAGGTCATCGAGGGGGATATGAGGTACAACGCTTTATTCGGAAGGTCATGGATTCACAACATGAAGGAAATACCCTCGACACTACACCAGGCATTGAAGTTCCCCACACTAGGAAGGATAAAAAATGTTTATCGGGAGAAGCCGGTCGCAAAAGAAATGTTCGCGGTCGATAAGGTGATCCCGATGTCCGCACTCTCAAAATCAAAGAACCCGGAGTCAGTTAGGAAGGAAGAAACTAAATAGCAATTACCGGCACTAGCCACGACAGAACCGGAGAATAAAAAGGCATGCGAGGATGATGATTACAAAGTTCCCAAGTCGTTCATCGATCCTGACAATTTTGATTCCACCAAGTCAAAGTTCGAGGAGGTGGAGCAAGTCGTACTAATCGAACACTTGCCCGATCGGAAGGTATACCTGGGCACGGGGTTAACTCCCGAACTTAGTTGAATTCCTTATAGCTAACATGGGTTGTTTTGCTTGGTCCCATTTTGATATGATAGGAATACCCCAGGAAATAACCACTCATAAGCTGAGCTTGGATCCAAAATTCCACCCGGTTAAACAGAAGAGAAGGCCTCAATCCGAAGTCAAGCATGAATTCATCAAGGATGAGGTATCCAAACTCTTTAAAATAGGTTCCATTCAGGAAATTAAGTACCCGAATTGGTTAGCTAACGTAGTGGTAGTGCCCAAAAAGGGAAACAAATTGAGAATGTGCATAGATTACAAAGACTTGAACAAGGAGTGCTCTAAGGAATATTTTCCTTTGTCTAACATTGATCAAATGATCGATACGACGGCTGGGCACGAGATACTCAGCTTTCTCAACGCCTATTTCGAGTACAACCAAATCTGAATGGACCCAGACGATCAAGAAAAAACTTCTCTTATCACTAAATCCGGCACCTATTGTTATAATGTAATGCCATTCCGATTAAAAAATGGCGTTGCCACCTACCAACACCAAGTAAACCAGATGTTCGAAGAATAAATGGGAAAATCAATGGAAGTTTGCATTGACGACATGTTAGTTAAGTCCCTCCGAGCAGAGGACCATTTGAAACACTTGCAGGAAACCTTCAACATACTGAAGAGATACAATATGAAGCTGAACCCGGAGAAATGCGCATTAGGGGTAGATCAGGGAAGTTCCTTGGATTCATGGTGTCAAACTATGGGATCGAGATCAATCTCGACAAAATCAAGACTATAGAATATATCACCGTGGTGGACAGTGTCAAGGTTGTTCAGAGGCTAACCGGATGCATAGCCGCCTTTGGTTGATTCATATCAAGGTCCTCAGATAAGAGTCATCAGTTCTTTTTGTTACTGAAAAAGAATAATTAACTTTTCATGGACCCCGGAATGCCAACAAAATTTGGAAGAACTCAAACAGCATCTCGCGAGTCCACCCCTGCTCTATAATCCGAATGCAGACGAGCAGTTGTACCTGTACTTAGCGGTATCTGAGATAACGGTAAGTGGAGTTTTTGTCTGAGAAAGAAAGGTATGCAATTTCCTATCTTTTATGTTAGTAGAACTCTGGGCAAGGCTGAAACAAGGTACCCTCGCCTAGTAATATTTATCCTCGCTTTTCTAAGCGCCTCCAAGAAGTTAAAACCATATTTTAAATGCCACCCCATACACGTTGTAACTTCTTACGCACTAAGGGATATAATGCACAAACCCGAGCTTTCAAGCCGGTTGGCCAAATTGGACGTAGAGATTAGCGAGTACGATACCGAATATCGACCCCGAACTGCCATCAAATCTCAATTTTTGGCGGACTTCGTGACCGACTTCACACTGACCTTAATACCCAAAGTCGAAAGGGAACTGTTGTTAACCTCGGGGAGTTCCTCGATAATTTGGACCCTCTTTACACACGATGCCTTGAATGCCAAGTGGTTCGAACTCGGCATTCATTTAAAGACGCTTACGAGTAACATAGTTAGGCGATCTATTACAACTATGAAACTGACTAACAATGAGGCCGATATGAGGCAATTATTGCAGGTCTTGAATTGGACAAAAACCTGAGGCCGAAGTGGTCAAAGTTAAGTGCGACTCCCTTCTTACGGTAATTCAAATAAATGGGACATTCGAATTAAAAGAGGAACGAATGCGAATGTACTTAGACAAATTACAAGTAACGCTGCATAAATTCAAATAATGTAACCTACAACATGTACCCCAAGGTCAAAATAGCAAAGCCGATGCTCTGGCTAACCTGGGGTCATCGGTTGATGACAACGAATTTAACTCGGGAATGGTCGTAGAACTCATGAAATCGAGTGGAAGAAGGCCACGCCGAAATAAACTTAATAAGTTTTACTTGGCACTGGAGAAATAAGTATATTTACAACTTGATGATTGGGAAGTTGCCCTCGGATCCTAAAGAGTCGAGAGCTCTGCGCACAAAGGCGGCCATGTTTAGCTTGTCCGAGGGTACTTTGTATAGAAGTACATTCGATGGCCCATTCTCCGTATGTTTGGGTCCGGGAGACACCGAATACGTCTTGAGAAAAGCTCACAAGGGCACCTGCGAAAACCATTCAGGAGCAGAATCATTGGTTCGAAAGATAATTAGGGCTGGCTATTACTGGATCGACATGGAGTAAGAGGCAAGGGACTTTGTACAAAAATGTGACAGCTGTTAGAGACATGCTCCGATGATCCATCAACTTGGAGAACTACTATGCTCGATCTTGTAACCTTGGCCGTTCAGGAAATAGGGAATGGACATTGTCGGTCCCCTGCCATGGGCACGTGGTAAGGCACAATTCATATTGTTTATGGATGACTATTTTTCTAAATGGGTCGAAGCTTAAGCATTCGAGAATGTCTGGAAAAAAGAAGTCATCAATTTTTTTGGGACCACATAATATGCCGGTTCGGGATACCGCCCGAGATCGTGTGATAACGGGAAGCAGTTCATTGGCGGAAAAGTAAGCAAGTTTTTCGAAGACTACAAGATCAAAAAGATTCTATCCACACCCTACAACCCCAGTGCAACCGGACACGCGGAATCTACAAACAAGACCATACTTCAAAACCTGAAGAAAAGGTTGACCTATGCGGAATGGAAACAGAAGGAAATTCTGCCCGAAGTCTTGTGGGCGTACTGTACAACCTCAAAATCTAGTACTAGGGCCACCCCATTTTCGTTGGTCTACGGTGCTGAAGCGCTAATACTAGTCGAAGTGGGGGAACCGAGCCTCAGGTTCCGTTATGCGATCGAAGAATCAAACGGTGAAGCCATGAACATGAGCCTATAACTATTGGACGAGAGGCGCGATGCTGCCCTAGTCCGGTTAGCCGCCCAGAAGCAGCGGCTAGAAAGGCACTACAACCGAAGAGCAAACCTCCGAAACTTCACTATCAGAGACCTGATTTTAAGAAAATTAACACTGCATGCCCGGAACCCAAACGAAGGAAAGATGAGACTGAATTGGGAAGGACCATATCGAGTCGTAGGGATTACCAGCAAAGGTTCATACAAACTCGAAGCGGGAAATGGTGCATATTTACTGAATAATTGGAATGTGATACATTTAAAGCGATACGTTAGGCAAAAATATCAACTCACATAGCCCATCTACATTAGGCACAAAAATCCAACCTTAATTCCTCAACACCCATCATCCCCAATAGTAACATCCTTGGTATCACCTTGCTGAACCGTGTCCTTAAGGACAAGCAAATGGGGATCATCATATTGGCACTCTTAGATGATATCAAATAAGGAAAACCGAGAACCCACACAAGCTAGAACCCGGCTAGGCTCCAAGACATCTAATCTCATGAACTGATTGGCCAAGGCTTGGACATCAAATGCAAGCGGTCTCTCACGAACAGGGATAAATGCAAGGCTACCCATGCTCACTGCCTTTCTACTCAAGGAATCAATCCACATTGGCCTTCCCAGGATGATACATTATGGTGATATCATAGTCCTTTAACAGCTCCAACCATCTACTCTGACTCAAATTTAGATCCTTTTGTTTGAACAAGTGGTGTAGACTCTAATTATCCGTAAATACCTCACAAGACACACCGTAGAGATAATGCCTCCAAATCTTCAATGCATGAACGATGGCTTCCAACTGTAGTTCTTCTCATGACGCTTCAACTGGCGTGAAGCATAACCAATCCTTCTATCCACCTGCATCAAGGCACACCAAATACCAATGTGAGAAGCATCACAATCACTTTATAAAAGCCAGAAGTTGAAGGCAGAACTAGAACTGGAGCAGTGGTCAAGGCAGTCTTGAGCTACTGAAAGCTCTCCTCACACCCATCCGACCACCTGAAAGGAGCACCCTTATGGGTTAATTTTATCAAAGGCACTGTAATAGACGAGAACCCTCCATGAAGCGAGGATAATAACCGACCAAGATGAGAAACCTCCAAATCTTAGTAGCTGAGGACGATTTGAGTCAACTCTAAACCGCTTCTATCTTCTTCGGATCCACCTTAATCCCCTCATTGGACACCACGTGCCCCAAGACGAAACTGAACTAAGCCAAAACTCACAATCAGAGAACTTGACATTAAGCTTCTCCTCCGTCAGTCGTTGTAATACAATCCTCAAATGTTGAGCATGCTCCCCCTACCTACGTGAGTACACCAGGAACTCATAGTGACCATAACAGGTCCTAAATGTCATCTTTAGAATAACCAAGTCCCGATTCTTCAACAAGTGATACCCAGACCTCAAATCAACCATAAAGAACACCCCCCCCTCCCTGAAGCTGGTCAAATAGATAATCAATGTGCGGCAAAGGATACTTGTTCATGATTGTAACTTTTTTCAACTATCTAAAGTTGATGCACATCCGCATAGTACCATCTTTCTTCTTCACAAACAGAACTCGTGCACCCCAAGGCGACACACTAGGCCTAATAAACCCCTTATCAAGATGTTCGTGAAGCTTTTCCTTTAATTCCTTCAACTCAACTAGTGAAAGAGGCTGTAGAGGAATAGAAATGGGCAGAGTGCTCGACACCAAATCAATACCAAAGTCAACATCCCTATCAGGTGGCATGCTCGGCAGGTCTGTAGGAAACACATCCGGAAAGTCTCGTACCACCGGAACAAAATCAATAGTAGGGGTATCAACACCAATATCCCTCACAAAGGCAAAATATGATAGATACCCCTTCCCAACCATCTGTTGGGTCTTCAAATATGAAATCACTCTATTTGGTACATACTCTAGAGATCCTTTCCACTTGATCTTTGGCAACTCTGGCATCGCTGACGTCACGGTCTTAGCATGACAATCCAGAATAGAATGACATGGAGACAAACTATTCATACCCAAGATCACGTCAAAATCAACCATACTAAGTAATACGAGATCAACTCTAGTCTCCAATCCCCTAATAGTCACGACTCACCAATGATATACACAGTCCATAAAAATAGTATCACCCACCGGCGTAGATAAATGAACAGGTGAAACTAAGGCATCATAGGGCATATCCAAATAACAAGTAAAATAAGTTGATACATAGAAATACATGTGATCACTGCATCTGAAGCAATGACATCTGGTCTGCCAAGAATAGCATAGAATCGGGCCCGAGCGCCACCTGATTGACCTCCCCTTCTAGGGTGACCTCTAGATTCCTGGGCCCCACCCCGAGCTAGATGGGTAGATGGTGAAATAACTGGTGCAGAAGTCATAGCCTGGCCCTTATACTGAACTGGACCTCCCGTGTGGCGAGGATACTGTCTCCACATATTCTCAAACTCCCCGCACTCCAAGAAACTCCCCGATGGCGGTGGTGGGGACTGCATCTGATAGGTGAGGCCATCAATGAACCTCCTAATCCTCTCCCTCTCAATGGGAACTAACCAAACTAGGTGGCGAGCAATATTTGAAAATCTCATCTCATACTAGGTCCCAAACATGCCCTCCCGACGTAGCTGCTCGAACTACCTACACAACTCCTATATATGGGTATGTAGAAAAAACTTCTCTAAGAAGAGAATGGAGAACTCATGTCATGAAAGTGGTGCAACACCGACTGACATGCTCCTCTCATAGACCTCCCACAATCTGAAGGCAACCCCAGTAAACTGAAAAGTACTAAATGAGACCCCACTTGTCTACATATACCCGTCTTACGAAGAATCCGATGGCACCTATCCAAGAAGTCCTAGGCATCCTCTGACTCAGCCCACTGAAAGATGAAGGCTTGATCCTCCCAAACCTCTATAGCCTCTCCTGCTCCTTATCACTCATGATGGGACCCACCTGGACCTGAGCAACTTAAAGTGGCTGGGCAGGTAGTACCCCTAGTGTATGAAGTTCCTGCATCACCTACTTTGGAGTATGGGTGTTGGGATCTGTGTGCCTCCCCCAGCCTGAGAAGTGGCTGGCGCGGTCTGAATAGAAACCGCCTGAGCAAGACTAGTGCAAACAATTAATATTTAAGCCAAACCATTCTAAAGGCCTGGAATCACAATGGGCACAACTGGTGCCTGAGCTGGCCCTATTGGCTCAACCACATATGGAACCTACTTCTGAGCTCGAGCAACTGGTGGATCTGCATGTGCTACTCTAGCTGCTGTACGAGCTGCACCTCAGCCCTACCGCGACCCCTACAGTAGCCTCGGACTCTCGTCGCCCTAGCCAGTAGTACTGGTGGATGTCCGTCCGGTCCGGTTGCATGTTTCCTCAATATTTGTGAGAGAATAGAATAACAGAAGTTTAGTTACCAGAATCAACAAATTTGCATGACAAGAATATAAAAATGTGAAGTTTTCCTAAGGGTTCGGTAGCCTCACGAAGATAAGTATAGACGTCTCCGTATCGATCAGAATACTCTACTAAACCTGCTCATGACTCGTGAGACCTATGCAACTTAGGCTCTGATACCAACTTGTCACGAACCATAACCCAACCTGTCGTGATGACGTCTATCACAATACTAGGAAAGACGCCAACTTAGACATTTCTAACACTTTCAGATTAAAAAATATATACTGAACATGTTTATATAAGAAAATGACAAAGAAAATCAGAAAAAAATATACTGAACATGTTCAATACAGACGTTTCCCAAAACCAGGGTGTCATCGAGTACATGAATATCTGTACTATATACAAAGTTTGATAGACTGTATAAGAAGAAGAAACTGAATAAATAAAATTGAGGGATAGGGGAAGATAGTCAAGGTCTGCAGACGTCAGAGCAGCTGCCTCTAAAATCTCCAAATGACTGAACAACTCTATGAATCAGCACCCACCGTGTCTGGAGACACCTGGATCTGCACGTGAAGTACGGGGTGTAGCGTGATTACAACCAACTAAGTAAGTAACAAGTCTAACTATTGGGCAGAAAGTAGTGACGGGCTTCATAGCTAGAGTCCAATTGCAAAAATACAGTACAAAATGATGCATAAGGGTGGCAATCCATTGTTAATGTGCATGCAACCAGATAAGGGTGGCTATTTAAGTGCATGCGACGACATACAAGTGGCATTCCATTATTAATATGCATGCGGAAACATATGGTCGCTTGTTAGAGATTGTTTTGAGATGTACCGGGGGTGATTCTTGTTGTTGTTCATGTGTTAGAACTGAGGGTTCATGTTTTGATCACATTGTTTTCATTAAATGATTTTTCCCTTGGGTTCATATGAGTTGTTGGTGGAATTTGATATATATTTCGTGTCCCAACGCTATTGATATTATGTTGGCAAAGGCGGATTATTTTACATTGAGTTGTTGTCACGCATTCTTCGAGGTGGTTAATATTTGTCCTGTTATACTTTTAGTTGTCTGCTTTATATTGATATCTTGCACATGTTATTTGTACTAGTGAGTGTCTGGACATGAACATCGTCACTACTTCAACGAGGTTAGTGTTGATTCTTACTAGATACCATTTGTGGTGTACTCACACTATGCCTCTGCACGTGTTTGTGAAGATCCAAGAACTTCAGATCCTGCTAATCACTAAGGAGCCGAGTCAAAGTTGTGGACACTTGAAGGTATACATGTTGTTCCGCTCACATGACACGGGGTGACCTTCTGCTTTTTTCTTTCTACTGTTTATTTTATTCCAAACAGTGTTGTATTTTGGGATTTCGTTTGTACTCTTCGTAGAATTTATGATTCAGTAGTACTAGATTTTTAATGTATGACCATTGTATTCACTTTACGACAATGTTATGGAATTTTCCAACTTTTATTTAATAGTTAAGTTACTTTATTCACTTTGATCTCATTATATATTAGGCTTACCTAGTCTTAGAAACTACGCGCCATCACGATCCTTAAGGTGGGATTTCGGATCGTGAGAAGTTGGTATCAGAACTCTAGGTTTACAGGTTCTACGAGTCATAAGAATGATTAGTGAGTCTTGCAGATTGATATGACGTTTATAGTTTTCTTCTAGAGGCTACATAACTAATAAGGAATTTCACTTCTTTAATTCAAAATCGTACGAATTTATTAATTTCGGAGTTTGAGCCATTGTATTTCTATTCTCTAATAGATGGCGATAAAACGAGCTTCAGATGCTGATGATGATGCTCGTAGGGCCAGTGTTTCTAGGGTTTGGGGCAGAGGCAGTGGCCGAGGTGGTACACGTGCTACAACTAGAGCACCTGCCAAACCAACAGCTAAGGAGCCACAAGTATCTCCGGTTGGGGAGCAGGCATCCGAAGCGCTTGTTGCTTCCTATGGACTCTGTTGATACCCAATTTTCTCCTATAATACTTTTTAAATGCATATATACCTTCAAAAGTATGCGTTAGCATCAATTGATATTTTTTCATAATTTCTACATTTTAAAATTAATTTATCCTAGTATTTTATTTATATAAAAAATTACAAAATAACATCTTAAATGACTTTATAACATTTCTTGATTTAATTTTTCTATTTGTAGTCATATTAAGTTCAAATTATTTTACAAATGGCCAGATTTATACTTTTTGATTACAATTGCAATGACTTTGTAATTATAGCCCATGCATACATTATTGCATTATTTTACCAGTAATGGCTCATTGTATTTTTAAAATATTGAGTAATTATCTTAAAACATTTCTATGCATGAATATTTTTCTTTTTTAATTTGTTAATTATTTTAAAAATTATTTGGGTATTTAATAAATAGTCCCTTTTGTTTTTAGACCTAACCCCTTCAAACTAGCCCAAAACCCCTTTTAAAAGACATCCCAAACCCCTTAGGCCTAAATATACACCTGCCCGACCCTATACCCTGTTTAATCGTGACCGTTGATCTAAAAGATCAACAGTCCACAAACCCCCTTTCCTTAATTAACCCCTCTAACCTACCCAAACCCTTTTCGTTTCCCTCCAACCCCGCCATCATCATCTCCCTCGTTTCTCAACTCTTTCTCGACCTAACCCTAAACGCCGTCACCGCGTAAACCTCCTCCCTATGGTTCTTCTATGTCTTCTCCGACCAACCCTGGTCTTCTATACGCCATAGCTCTTTGATTTCTTGGATCCTTAAGAAGATCTCAAGGAACCCAACTAGTTCTGGTTTGAAACTTTGTTTATCAGCCTGTCTCAGGCCATTTTTCCGACTGCGAGTAAGAACTTCTTCTTGTTTTATTACGGATCTATGGGTTCTTGACCTATTCTCTCATCTTTACTACTTTTCTGAAAAACACTAGTCCATTATTGTCGATCCTTCTCAGATCTGTATAGATCAGGAGTGATTCGAGCACTATTACGTAGTTTCCTTTAAAAATGTCATGTTTAATTAACTATTCCGACTTTTTTATCACTCTTTTTAAATGTGGGTTCATCTCAAACTTTTATTCAATGATATTTTCTAAGATCTCAGTGTTTAGTTAACTGTTTCTTCTTCATCTTGACTGTTTTTTGCAAGAATATTCAAACCCTAGTTGCTTCTATGTGATATACTGGTCTCTTCAATCTTTGCTTCGATTTTGGGTATTTCTGTGATACCAGTCGTGTTAGTTTATTCTATCTTTTGGACTTAACCATTTTTCCTTGTTAAATCCAGTATTTTGTGGTTTTTCCATAATTAATCTTTATTAGGGTTCGAACCTGTTTTTCCCCAGTAAGTTCTATATTTCTGTGAGGTCCTACTTAGTTTAATTTCTATTTATGGAATTTGAGTAATTCTTTCCCGGAAATCAGTATTCTTTTGAAGGTTCTGCTAATTACTTTACTCTGTTAAGATTCATGTGCATATACATTATTTGTTTCCTTGTTTATGAATTTAATTGGTCATCTCTGCCCTAATTGATTGCCCGTATAATTTTGGGATTCTTACCGATTCTTTATTTGGTATGATTTGGACTCCTTGACTTAATTAAATCCCTATTGTTACCATTAACCAATTTCCCCTAATTAAGGGGTCTATTCCAGATTCCCTTATGTTAATTTATTCTGTGACCCTATAATTTTCCTTAATTGACTAATTTCTAATTCTTTTACCTTATTTGTTCTACTCCTAAGTGTTATAAATACACTCTTGTTTTACCTCTCAAGACACGAACAATTAGTCCAAAAACACACACACACAAATTCTCTCTTCTCTCTCTCTCCTACTTGTGCTAAAATGCTTGTCTAGCCGGCTGAAAGCCAAGGCTAGACTGTGGAACTCTACTTGCTTTACTTTCTGCACTTTGCTTCCTTAACTGATATGTTCTTATTTCAATTTTGAAACTCAACTCTGTGTGCTGCATATTTGTTAATCCATGTCTTCTTCTGCACTAAATTGATGGCTTATGTACTTAAGTGTCCTTCCTGTTTACTGTTTTATTCAGCATGCTTAAGTTTTGACCTCTATTGTTCAATATTAATCAGCATGTCTAAGTTTCAATACTCTTGTTTGTTACTTTAGCCAACATGTGTACTTGAGTTCTTGTTTACTTCCATCAACTAGCATGATTATTTTTAGTATCATAGACTCCTAATATATTTGGTTGATCCTAATTAGCATGACTAATTCTGCATATTAGACCCCTTCCCCAACATGGTTATGCCTAGACTCTGCCTCTATGTTTTACTGCCCATTACCCTTTTAGTTTCAAGCATGATGGCCTTGTTAAGACTTTGAATCAGCAGTTTTTGTTTTAATCGATCCCTTGCTTGTTCTGTATACTTATTGATCAATATGCTCCCCCCTTTATCCATGTTTATGTGTTTCTGATCCAAACTCTCTATGTTCCCAACTCCCCTGATCCCTGTTTGTAAATTTATCTGTCTTCACTTAGAAATAAGTAATAAATGATTCTGAATCTGGGAACTCTAAGTTCTGTGATTATGTGGTTGTTTGTTGAATTTTTGTTCTTCTTAGAATTGCTTCCAAACTGTTTTCACTCTTAGCATTTTTTCAAAACTGTTTCTATTCCTGAAAACCTTTTCACTCCTGAAATATTTGCCTCTATACTATCCTTACTAAGTCCTTTAAAAACTATGTCAAGCACTCTCACTTCTACTCTTAGATTACTTAAGTTTTCCCCCTCCGATGTGTGTACTGCATAAGAATCCATGAGATTCCTCCGAGCTCTTGCATACCGGGGCTGGCCCTTCCACATTGCACGTAACCAGTTATCTACTTAAGAAAGGGTCTTGGTGTGAGCATTTCCCTGGGTCCTTGAGGCCCTTAGGAACTTTGACGCACCAGGACACGTTATTGGATACTATGGGCTATGACATCTTGGACTATTTTGAAGGCCTGGCATTCCCAAGTTCACTTTGTCCTATTTCAGGCTCCCTATAACATAACCTATATTTATTATGTAATTCATTAATTTCTGCCTGTGATAATAACCCTTTGTAAACAAATATTGGGGAAATTAGTAAAATGGGAGGGATTTGTATATGAGTTTTGTGGGGAAACCGAGTAGAAATTATGATTTAGGTTTATATTGTGTTTACTTGCATTAGACATCATGCGTTAGGTTTATACGGTGTTTACTTGTGTTAGAAATCTTTTTAGGTCTATATTATGTTTACCATGCTTTTAGATCACTTGGCCTGCTAGAAAACATGCTATAGGCTCATCACTTCACGAAATTCTGCTTCTGCATAAGTCAGAATCACCTAGATATCCTGTTATTAAGATACTGCTGTCATTCTGCCTAATAAAATGGCCATTATCTATGTGCATTAGAAATCCTGCTTTAGGACTGTATTTTCATTCGCTTTAAATCATGTTTATATCACCTAAATCAGTAACTATCCCGTCTATAAAGTTGTTTAAAAACAATCCAACACATAGACACCATGTTATAGGGTAAATATGTATGAAACCAGTTTCGTGACAATCAATACCTAGACAAACATGTTTATAGGTCGTATTAAAACTCAAACTATTTGCTTTCCTTTAGTCAATTTCCAGAATTCTGTTTGCATTTTCAGACAGCATGTTATAGGGTATCCCAGAAACGTGCCTAGGCAAGCCTTAGGTAATTAAAGTCTTGTACAACTGTAATTAATTGTGCTTTGCTTATTTGTGACTGCCCAGATTCAACATGAACTAAAATCTATGGGCAAACTGATTAGGTTTCTGTCACTTCGCCTTAACACAATGCTGCATATTCTCTGCTTGTCATGCTCACCTAGATATCCAGTTCTCGGACCTTTCTGAAATACCTAAAACATGCTGTTTGAGACATGCTAATTATTTGTTTATGTGTGGAGGTAAACATGAGCCCCTTTAATTGTTGTTTACTTGACAATCTTGTTTGTTCTATTTTGTCGCTTAGATTTTCCCTTTTAAACACCTTATGAGTTTCTAGAACTACCTAAAATTAGAGGTCCTAAACACCTCGGGGACCACAAAGAGGGGACGAGTAATGCACGCATAGAGTTTGTTAATCAAATCCGCTTATATAACCGCTAAGTGGAGGGTAATTGGGTAGAAAAAAGATATGATGACCTGTGCACTAATACCACGTGTAGCCCCTCTAGTTGAGGAAGGATTATCGGGTATTGTACAGATGTCATCCTATAGACTAACAAACCTAGGATTTCCCTTATCTTATTTACATATATGTGCTTAGACTGCTTATATGTTAAACTTCCTCTATCCTTTTACATATGTGTGCTTAGACTGCTTATCTGTTAAATGACTAATTCACAAAAGTAAGTTTGGCCGGGAACCACCATTGTGGACTTTGAGGGGTGCCTAACACCTTTCCCTCAAGGTAATTTTAAGCCCTTACCCAATCTCTGATAACACTAACCGGTTTTATGAGTTACTTGCAATAGGTTCCCTAACGCACCTTAATCCGTTAGGTGGGGACTCTTCAACTTCTTGTACCCCTTTCCGAAAAGGAAACGAGTTGTCCCAAATGAAGGTCGAAACCGTGACCCCCACCGCGAGGCGGAAAAAAGGGGGCGCGATAGACTCCAGGAGACCTTGGCACATTTCTTGAGCATGTTTCGTACTTTGGCTGGGGCGGGATTGATTCCGGATGCACCAGCTACTTCTCTAGTTAGGGGGAAGAGATCAGACGCGCACCACACGTACTCTAGAGTAGCGGGCTAAGGTTGACCAGGATCCGAGTGTTATGCCGATACAGTCTATGATTGTGGTTCAGCTTGAGGTCAGGGTGATTGCATCAAAGGAGGAGTATAAGAGGTTAGAGAGGTTCAGTAGAGGAATGACTTATGAGGATACACAGGAATTTGTAGCTAATGGGGCCAATATATTGATTGTGGCAGCTTATGAGAAGAGTAGGCTAGCTGACGCAACACCAGTTACTTGGGCTCAGTTCACTAGTCTCTGTTTTAGGTAGTTCGTTCCACTAACCTTAGGGATGTGATGCACACATATTTCGAGAAGTTATGCGAGGGGACTATGACTATGTCCAAGTATGATAAGGTGTTTGCTAAGTTATCTCCTCATGCACCTGCTTTGGTTTCCACTGTTGGAGAGATTGAGTCATAGATTTATTGAGGGGCTCGTTTATGACCTCAAATTTGGGATGGCACGAGAGTTGGAGACTGATACTCCATTCCATCTATTTTGGAGATCGCTAGGAGGTTTGAGCGTATCCGTGGCCAGGAGAGGGAGGATAGTTAGGCCAAGAGGCCACGACCCTTTGGAGAACTTAATTATTCCCGTTCTCCAGCTACAACTCATCACAGTAGAGGTTTTGTTAGTCGACCAGTTCAGTCTGCACTTTAGGTTAATCATAGTGCTCAAGCTAGTCAGGGACCTTAGGGTACTCGATTTGGATAGCAATTTTCCAATGCACCTCCTGCACGGGATTCGTACAGCGGTTATTCTAGACATTCGGGTATGACTCAATACCAATAGCTACAACATCAGAGAGGTTGTTTTGGGTGTGGTGATACTAGGCTTATGGTGAGAGATTTTCTCATAATTGGAGGGTGGACCCTCGCATGATACTCATGCTATGGTTTCTGCTCCAGTTGCTACTCTGTGTGCACAATAAGCTAGAGGTGGGACAAGCGGGTAAATGTCATCCTATGGGGGATGCCAGGCTCATTGTTATGCTTTTCCTAGCAAGACTGAGGTTGTTGCATCATATATTGTGATCATAGTATTGTTCTAGTCTGTCATACAGATGCATCAGTTTTACTTGATCCGGGTTCCACTTATTCGTATGTGTCATCCTATTTTGCTTCATAATTGGATATGTCTCGCAATTCTTTGAGTAATCTTATAATATGTCTACACCCGTTGGGGATTCTCTTGTGGTTGACCGTGTCTATTATTCTTGTTTAGTCACTATCGATTGTTATGAGTCTAGGGTTGACTCTCTGTTACTCAATATGGTGAATTTTACCTGACTTTTGGTATGGATTGGCTAACATCACGCTATTCTTGACTGTCATGCCAAGACCGTGATATTGGCTAAGCCAGGGCTGCCGAGGTTAAAGTAGAGAGGTCCATTCGGTCATGTTCCTAGTAACGTGGTGTATTTCCTAAAGGCATAGCGGATGGTTGAGAAGGGGTGCTTGGCATACTTAGCCTTTGTGATGGATGTTAGTGCCGATACTCCTATTGTTGAGTCAATTCCGATATGAGAGAGTTTTCATATGTGTTTCCAGTAGACCTACCGTTCATGACACCAGATATCGATATTGATTTTTGTATTGATTTGGTGTCGGGAACTCAACCCATCTCTATTCCACCATATCGCATGGTACCAGTAGAATTGAAGGAATTAATGGAACATCTTCAGGAGTTTCTTGATAAGGGTTTGATTAGACCGAGTGTTTCACCTTTGGGTACTCTAGGTCTATTTGTGAAGAAGAAAGACGACTCTTTGAGGATATGTACTGATTACAAGCAGTTGAACAAGGTTAGTATCAAGAACAAGTACCTATTACCGTGTATTGATGATTTATTTGATCAGCTTTAGGGTGCTAGGTTATTCTCGATGATTGATTTGAGATTGGGGTATCATCAGTTGAAGCTCCGGGCTTCAGATATTCCAAAGACGACCTTCAATGCTCACTATGAGTTCTTGGTGATGCCTTTTGGATTGACCAATGGCCCATCGACCTTTAATCACTTGATGAACATCGTGTTTCATCCGTATCTTGATTCCTACTTCGTCGTGTTCATTGATGATCTATTGGTGTATTTTTGCAGCTAGGAGGATCATGAGCATCACTTGAGGATCATGCTCCTGACATTGAGGGAGAATAAGCTACGTGCTAAATTCTCCAAGTGCTAGTGGTGAGGGGATTGAGGTGGATCCGAAGAAGATTGAGGTAGTTCAGAGTTGGCCCCGACCTTCTACCACTACTGAGATCTGGAGTTTCTTTTGGTTGGATGGGTATTATCGCCATTTTGTAGAGAGTTTTCATCTATAGCAGCCTCAATGACTATATTGACCGAGAAGAGTTCCCCATTTAGTTGGTCCAACAAGTGTGAGGAGAGCTTTCAGAATCTCAAGACTGCCTTGACTATAACTCCAGTTCTGATTTTGCCTTTAGCTTCCGGTTCTTATACGGTTTATTGTGATTCTTCATGGATTAGAATTGGGTGTGTTTTGATGCAGGAGCATAGAGTGATTTCTAATGCTTCGTGTCCATTGAAGCCCCACGAGAAGTACTACTAGTGCACGATTTGGAGTTGGCAGTCGTTGTCCACGCATTGAAGATTTGTAGGAACTATCTTCATGGCATGCCATGTGAGGCCATGTGAGGTGTTCACGGATCACAGGAGTCTACAACACCTATTCAAGCAAAAGGATATGAACTTGAGGCAACATAGGTTGTTAGAGCTACTAAACGACTATGATATCCGCATTCTTTATCATCCCGGTGGGCCAATGTGGTGGCCGATGCTTTTATTAGGAAGGCTGAGAACATGGGGAGTCATGCTTTCATTCTAGTTAGGGAGAGACTGTTAGGTTTGGATATTCAGGCATTGGCCAGCAGGTTTGTGAGGTTGGATGCTTTGGAGCCTAGCCGGGGTTTCGCTCATGTGGTTTTACGGTCCTCTTTATTTCAGCACATCAAGGTGCGTCAGTACGATGATCCCCACTTGCTTGTCCTTAAGGACATAGTGCACCATAGTGATGCCAAGCAGGTAACTATTGGTGATGATGGGCTATTGATATTTCAGAGCCGAATTTGTTTTCCCAATACTGATACGTCGCGGGAACTAATTCTTGAGGAGGCCCATAGTTCGCGGTGTTCCATTAATTCTGGCGCTGCAAAAATTTACCGTGATTTGAGGAAGAAATACTAGGGAAGACATATGAAGAAAGATATTGTGGAGTATGTGGGTCGGTGTTTCAACTGTCAGCAGGTTAAGTACGATCATCAAAGATCGAGTTGTTTCCTTTAGAGGCTTGATATTCAGGAGTAGAATGGGAGCGTATCACCATGTATTTTTTTGTTCGGCTACCACGAACCTTGAGGAGGTTTGATGCTTTGTGGGTATAGGGTGACTAAGTCCACATACTTCATTATAGTCAAGACTACCTACTCTTCAAGGAACCTGGCTCAAATTTATCTTCGTGAGACTGTTCGTCTTCATGGTGTGCAAGTTTTTATTATCTCTAATCGAGGCACACAATTCACATTGCATTTTTAAGAGCCCTACAATGTGAGTAGGGCACACAGGTCGAGCTGAGTAAGGAATTTCATCCACGGAGGGACGAGCACTCGAAGCATACAATTTATATCTTAAAGAACATGTTACTTTCCTATGTTATTGACTTTGGGGGTTCATGGGATCAGTTTCTAGTGATCGCAAACATCACCTAAACAACTATCACTCGAGCATCAAGATGGCTGCCTTATATGGGAGACGATGTGTTCTCTAGTTGATTGGTTTGAACTTAGGAAGGCTAGATGATTGGGCACTAATTTGGTCTGTGATGATTTGGAGAATGTGAGTTTAATTCAAGAGCGGCTTTGTACAGCACAATCCGGGAAAATAAGTTATGCCTATAGGAGGGCTCGTGAAGTTGCATTCATGGTGGGTGAGAGGGTTATACTCATAGTTTTTCCCATGAACAATGTGATGACGTCTGGGAAGAAGGGCAAGTGGAGCCCTCGCTATGTTGGACTTTTTGAGATTCATGAGAGAGTGTATAAGGTGCCCTACAGACTTGCATTGCCACCCAGCTTATTGGGAGTTAACCCTTGGTTTCTTTGTTTCGATGCTCTAGAAGTATTATGGTAATCTGTATTAGATTTCAGCTTAGAGCAATTAGACAAGGATTTGACCTACGTTAAGGAACTAATGGCTATATTAGATATGTAGGTACGGACGTTGAGGTCAAAGAACATCGCATCGGTGAAGGTCCAATAGAGAGGTCAATTTATTGAAGAGGTGACTTGGGATACCGAGCATGATATGCGGAGCCGATATTCTCACCTTTTTGGTACTTCAGGTATGTCTCTATACTCGTTTGAGGATGAACATTTATTTAAGAGGGGGAGAATGTAACGAGTTGGCTAGTCATTTTGGGTATTTTATTCTCGTTTCCCTTATTTGTTGCTTTACATATGCGTTTTTGTGATTATGTGACTCTTGCTTATGGTTGGTTTTGTTTTGGGAGAGTTTTAGATTGGTTTGAGACGCTTAGTCCTTTGGTTGGAGGCTCAAGTTGTAAGAGTTAACCAAATTTTGACTTTTGTGTAGACGAATCCGGAACGGTTTTGATAGTTTCAATAGCTTTGTATGTTGATTTTAGAATTGAGTGTATGTTCGGATTTGGATTTGGAGGTGCGTAGGTTGATTCAGTGCTTTTTGGCGAAAGTAGGAATGTTGAAGGCTTGGAATGTTGATATGTTTGATCGAGAGTTGACCTTATTGATATCTGGTTTGGATTGTGGTTCCGTGATTTAGAATAGGTGCATTGTGTCATTTGGGACTTGCATGAAAAATTTAAGGATATTCCGTTTTGGTTAGGCATATTTGACATATGTTTTGCATTTTGAAACATGATTAGTTACTAAGTCTTGAATTGAGGTGCAATTCGTGGGTTTGATGTTTTTTTGCATGATTTAAGGCCTTGAGTAGGTTCGTATTATTTTGGGATTGGTTGGTGTGATTGGACAGTGTCCAGGGGGTCTTTGGTGGTATCGGGTGGGTTTCAGACCATTCCACAGTATTCTAGAATATTGATTTCTCAGTTTTGGTTTCTTTCTTTGCAATAGCAACAAGGTTGTCGCGGTTGGATTGGGTTGGGCAGTCTCCCTTCCATGCGTTCACGATGGTGACTCCGTGTTTGCAAAGTAGTTGGGAGATGGGAGAAGTTGGCCAACGCGATCATGAGGACCAGGTTACATTCATGTAGGTGTGATATGTTCTTAACCACGTTCACGATGGTGTGAAGGAAAACGTGAATGATTTTTCTGAGTGGGTGATTTTTTTGTTCTTCCCGATCGCGATGGATGTCCCCCGATCGTGATGCATATGCCGGGGTGATGAGTGATGATTTTACCACTTATTTTAGTCTCTTTTATTTAGTTTTAGAATCCTTTAATTATAATATGCAGGTATTTATCTTTGTATTGCTAGATTTTGAGGTGAAAGTAGTCATGAAGAGAGTTAAGATCAAATGACGTGGAATTGAGCAAACAATGGTTGAAGAAGTGCAATGACACTTAGTGATTTTGCACCTGCGGAATAATTTCTTCTTCTATGGACTAGCATCTGCGAAGATATAGTCCGCATCTGCAGAATAGGAGCTGGTACATGCGAGTGTTTGCCCGCACTTGCGTGAGCGCTTCTGCGTTTACACATCTGCTTCTGCGGTGTAGCTCATTCCCACATGACTTTGCATCTACGAGAAAAAATCCGCATTTGCAAAACCTCACCTGCGATGATGAAGGTGCGGTTGATGGGCTTCAGACTGGGCAGATTTGCCATTTCACATTTTCTCTAACCCAATCCCACAAATACACAACTTAGCTTATTGGAAACACATCTTTGATAGTCTTTGAGTGGAAAATACAAGTTTTGGAGCAAGGGTTCTTTCACACACACTTAGAACTTGAAGATTTGAAGATATTGGTTGAGAATTTTGTAGCCATATTCACTCATTTCTTCATTTCCTTGTTTTTTATTGAATATCTAAGTGTGTAGTATTTTTTTCCATACTCGAATCTTGGTTATGGGAATATTCATATTTAAAGTTTGGATTAAATTTCTTGTTGTGATTATGTATTGAATGATTTTGTTTAATATCAAAGTGAGTTACCGTTTCGTTAGTTATTCTTGTTCTTCAATATTTCTAAAGGGATTAGCTAACCCTAGAACTCGTCCATAAAATTTATATTAATCTTGAAAAAGGTAATTTTGGTTTGGGAAATATTAATTAACAAGAACTTGAGGCATTAACCCTCATTTTAAAGATCTACCTACGGATTGGATTGAACTACTTGTACCCCCATTGGGTGCTCCTCCTAATTGTTTTTGGGAAAGTTCAACTAGGAAGCCTTGTTAGTCTTCAAAAAGCTAATAAACAATTATTATCCGAGGCTAATTAACATAAACTCGCTCATATTTTTAAAATTGTGAAATACATTGGACCATTACTTAAGTGTAATTCCCCGTGTATCCATGCTTGTAGCCATTGTTCATTTTACTCATTTTCCATGTTTGTTTACATTTTTGCATTTGGTTATTATATTTTCTCAAAAACACCTATTAGTGTTTCGCTTAGAATAATAAGCTATAATTCTCTTACTTTCCTAATCGCCTACATATTGTTATCTGTGGAATTCGACCCTGACTCATAGTTGGGTATATTATATTGCATGCATCCGTGTCCGAATTCTATTTTAGTAGTGGATTGGACGTCACCAAAATTGGCGCCGTTGTCGGGGAACAATTTGGCGCATTCAGGTTGTTTGAGAAGTAAGCGTAGGCTCTTTGGTCAAGACTTGTGAATATTTGTGTAATTAGTTTTCTCATCTTTTTTTATTTTTTTTTCTCATTCTTGTGTTTTTCCTTTTGATCTTAGTTTTTGAAAATGGCATCATATAATAAAAAATGGTCGGATTGTAGTATTCCATACTTTGATAACCCTTGTCCTTATTGTTGTGGATCACACTCTTTGCAACATTGTTTAAATTCTCCCAGCGGCGGATTGTGCGCACATTCTTAAACCCATGAGTAGAGTAGATGTTATTGGTGTGGTGGTCAAAATGGCCATTTGTGATTGTGCTTATTTGTCTTTCCCTTCCCCTAACCCTCGCTATGACAATTCTACCTTTTGTGATGATAACTATAGGGATATGGAAGTGGAAGAAATTGAGCAAAGTCAAAATGGAGAGTCCAAGCTCTTTATGGAATGCGTACTTGAAGGAGGACACAAAGAGCACAAAGCCTTGGAGGAGCTTTTGGAACTAGTCTCCATAATTATTTGGTGCTTGAAAGGTTTAACTCACGAATAGGAGAAATGCTTGAAGCTTTAGAGGTCCAAAAGCCTCAGAAGTGGATGATAGCCAAGTACCTCCCTTAGAGGTTGAAACCGGAAATCCTTCTTTGGCACTTGATCAAAATCACGAATATTTCTCAAATTCTCAAACTGGGAGGTTAATGCTCATGTTGGAGGCCATTCTTGAAAATGAGGAGAAGCACAACTTTGCACTCGAGGACTTGAAAAAAGCACTAAATCGAAATAATGAGATTATCCGCACCTTGGAAGAATAAATGAAACCATTGGTTTAGGCTCATAACGCTCACAAACTTGAAAGTGTGGAATAAGTTTGAGAAAAGTCCAACTTCGAGGAAGAAAGTAAGCTTAATTTGGAGGAATCAAGAATTAAACATCTGCCAACCGACTCCATGCTTGTTGGTGATACCAAGAAAAAAATGGAATTACAGTCAATCGGTGTAATTGAAAAAATGGATGAGATTTGACTCTAATCCGGCGTGAAAAAGAGGATGTCAAAATCCAAAAAACGTTGCAAGTTGGGAGGTTGACATCTCATTCCAAGCATTTTTTAACTTTGAATCTCCATGGTGATATTTGAATTGTGCCATGTGAATCCATATGGAAGTGCAAAGAAGAAATACAAGAGCCATACATATTGCAATTAGAAAGTTCAAGACGACATATGACATTCCTCAAAATAAAGCAAAGAAATGTAAAATTAAGAAATTCATGTTTGGTTTGATCATCTACTTACCACCCCTGCCTCTCGTAGTCACAAACTTGGGTCCAACTTAGGTGCCCAATTCATATACTCCAAGTAGCGAGAAAAGTGGTAAAGTTAATTTGCGTTGTGCCACGACGTGAAATGCGGCGCTTGATGGGAGGAAACCCATCAATTTCAAATGATTTTGTTAATGTGTGTCTTAGAGCGCATGGAAAGTGAAGAAAAAGTGGCTTATCTTCAAATGCTTTCTGCGTTAAAAAATGCGACCACATAATGGTTATGCATACCGCATATTGGTCGCGAAAATAGCTAGAAGTTCCTAAGCAAAAGTCTCCCAAAAATGGGATTGAAGGCGAATTTCGCGGGCCGTATAACGATTTTGCGACCACAAATGTGATCTTATATTTGTCACACACACACTCATTGTTTCCAAAACTTTAAGTTTAAAATTTGCTTTTTTAAAATAGTTTATTATATTGTTTTTGATTAATATGTAAAGTTTGAGAATTATTTGAGGTGATTTGAGAAGGTTGAGGGTTGGAAACATGCCAAAATTGTGGCTGCCAAATTGTGTGTAGCATATATCTGGTGCAACCCCACCTGCGTAAATGTGTGCACAGATGCGGCTGCGCAGAAGTGAAAAAAGAATAGCAGATGCGACCTATACGCAGAAGTGGTAGAGAAACCACATAAGCGGCTTCGCAGAGGCGCTACATTATCTGTAGGTGCGACTCTCGGGTGTGTTTAATGAACAAATTCCCTCTTTCATCAGGTAAACACTAAGCACTTCTCTCCTAAAATCTAACTCCTCTCATGCAACTGCTCTTCATCTCCACTACTCCTACTCAGTTGCTCACACACATGCAACAATGTATGCTCTTCCTCTCTCTCTCTCTCCTTTGCTTCTATTTTCTTCTTCTTCTTCATTTTAGAGTTTCCACGGTCGAATCCCATAATTACCTCTTCCCCATTGTATCATTGTTAGTATTTGGTGTGAGGAAATTGATTGAGAGTGTGCTTGTGTGTGTTGTGGTTGTTTCAAAGAATCTAGCGAAGTCTGATTACCTAATTCGTTTTAAGAAAAATCAAATCACCCTGTGTTTATCATGTGTTCGACGATTTGTCCGAGAGAAATTTTATTACTATGTGTCTTAAAATCATATGTAATCGGATGATTTTAAGATTCTGAGGAACATCGTTTATGCGATAAAAGTGCCGCAAATGTGGCCTCGCACCTCCGATGTCTCTTCCACATGTGAGATTTTTGTTCAGTAGTGAAAGATCACGGTAGCAGAAAAATTCTGCAAAAGCGGAACTGCACCTGCAGATAAATCATCGCATGTGCGATGACTAGGCAGAAAATGCAAAATAAGTATCTTTGCAAATATGGCTGTCGGAACACATTTGGCTTGATTCTTTGGCCTAATTTCGGTATTTTAACTTGCTTAACATGATTTTAATGCCCAACTAACTTTGTTATGATTTTTTAGGTACTTTGAGCATGAAAACTTGTCACGACCCAAAATCTCACCTTTCAGGCCGTGACTGCGTCTAACGTTGAACCCGCTAGACAAGCCAACGTACACAATATTATTACCCTGATAACATAACGTAACAGTATTTAAAACTATTAACCTTCAACCATTTGCTGAAATAACTCAAATTTATTAACGCTCAATCTTTACCGAAAACATCCCACACCATCAACTTTCAAATCTTTGATGAACATCACGAATCACTTCAAAAGTTCTCACGGCAGAAAAGTAATAATATTTCAAAAACGCATAATGAAATGTAAAAAGGCATAACATTGTAAAATCCCAAAACTGGGGTGTCACAACCTCACGAACTATCTACCTGAGTACTAAATACAAAGTTTGAAAAGAAATATACAATTGTCTTGAAACTAGGAGAAAAAAATAAGACAATGAGGAATCCAAAAGCAGGAGAGACACCAAGGCCCACGAACGCCAGCGGGTATACCTTGAAGCTCTGGGTGGACTGAAGATGACTCCCTCAATGCGGTCCACTGGGTCCGGATGCGTGATCTGCACAACATTGAGAAGTGCAGTGTAGCATCAGTACAACCGACCCCATGTACTGAGTAAGTGCCGAGCCTAACCTCAGCCGAAGTAGTGACGAGGCTAGACTTGACAATAACGATAACCTGTCCTATTCTACAGCAGGTAACAGGGAAAATACAAGACAAGAGATAAGCAAGCAAGTAAGGGATACGGGAGCAGAAAAGGGGAAACAAGTGAAGTAAAGCAGTCTAATTGAAAGATAGAAATGAACCAGGGAGGCATCTAATACAATAGCCCACGAATCAAGTACAAATATCAGAAAAGTAAAACAATGGCACGGCATCACCCTCCGTGCTTTTACTCTCTTCCTCACAATGCAAGGTAATCAAATATCATGGCACGACATCACCCTTCGTGATTTTAATCTCTTCCTCAAAATGCAATGTACAATGTATCATGGCACGGCATTAACCTTCGGGCTTATAATCAATAAAATTCATGGCACGGCATTTACCTTCGTGCTTATAATCAATATGAATCATGGCACGGCATCACCCTTCGTGCTTTACACTCTTCCTCACTATGCAATGTAATCGAATATCATGGCACGACATCACCCTTCGTGATTTACACTCTTCCTCACCAAACAATAACAGATGACATGGCAAGGAGTACAACACTATGGAAATAAGCAGTTCAAAACACCCGGCAAGGCGAAAAACATCAATTAGTAGCTCAAGAAATGCCCGACAAGGGTCTCAGCTATAACCAATTACCT